>CM023484.1:98036645-98078724 GCA_013339685.2 Hyalomma asiaticum | reverse complement strand
CTCACCGATGGTTTAAGCAAGGACGATATACTATTTGCTCGTACACGACTGTTACTACAAGTTACAGACAAAAAACCAGTGTGTGCGTCACTGCGCGTGGCACGTCGCACATAAGTGGCTAAGAAAAGATACTAAGAGTTTGAGGAGAAGAGGCTAATAAGTGTCAAGGTGCCTCTTTTGACATATAAATACCTTAAAAATCGCAGAGAAAGCTGAGCACAGCTCCCTTTCGTTTATTAGCGCGGAGAATAATTAGTCGATGCAAATAGTATGGCGTATGTTTCACTTTTACGCACTCTTTTACCTATAGTTTGCTTTCGTTAACTGTGATTATGGGCGTGCTCCGGGCTGCATAGCGCAACAAGTGAAACCAACCACAGCCCTCAGGTACATATTTAGGCTTCATAGCCAGTCGCAGATCGCCAGCTCAGGCTTACAGAGACTGCGCAAGGTGCAAGCATCATTAAAGGGACAAGCTTTTGTTCTCGAAACCCTAGCCAAACTTCGCTGCTTCGCGGTGGCCGCTGCTCGCGTCTCGGATCGCTGCAGGCTGCATACACCACGGATGCATGATCCAGGCCCCAATGACGACTCTGTCGCAGTGTAAGAAAAGTGGGAAAGAAGGGGAAATGGGGGGGATAACAGCTGACGCCGTATTCCCCATGGCATACTTATATTTTTCTTCTCGCCATCTAGCCTGCGCATGCCTATTCTTTTTCTATATTCTCGACAACCTCGAGCTTATAATGTGAACTTCTTCGATGTAAAGAAAAGCGCCATCAGTGGGAATCATCAAAAATCAAAACTTGAGGCCGTGCCTCCGCAACCCTCGACCACGTAGCAGTAGAGCATCATGGGAGCATGATATAACACCCATATCTATAGACGGTAATTTGGGAGGAGTCACCCATCTCTTCGCGTTTTCAACCTGAAAAAATATAACGCGCCTTTCGTCACTGACGCAGCGCATGAACAGACTAAAAGTAAATTGTTTCGCTCGGATACGTCTCTTCGTACTTTGCTTCCATTTCCCCAAGTGGACCCGAGAGTCGAACCTGTTTGCGCGGGTGCATGGGATAGGGCGGACCGCTTTAAATCGAGCAGTTATAAGCAGCTTTGCTTTTTTCAATGCACTGCATGTCCGTGAGAAAGCGCCTCATTGGACATGACAAATACAAAACGTTTCGGAGTTGAAGATCTGATTTGATGATTCAGCATTCAGTGCTGGTGTTCGTCACTTCCGATTTACAAATCAGAGGTGTCACGCGGTGACATTCAATAGCTTTTAGAGGTCGCTGAACTTTGTGAAATCCATCATAGTTTTGTTTTGTCCTGTCCTGCGAAAGCACTTTGTGGTTCACACATGGGCTCGATGTCCCTGATAGGAGCGCGAAATACCATTGGTTGTCTAGGAGTCGTATTTACCGGCTGGTAAAACAACCTTGGACCTGTTCATTAGTTTGTACTCTCCTTCTACAACCTTCCCTCCCCTCCCTCTTCCCCAGTGCAGGGTAGCCTACCGGGCTCAGCCCAGATTAACCTCGCTGCCTTTCCTATCCCTTTATCCTCTCTCTCTACTCTCCTGCAAGGTTTCAGTAGGAGTCAATTGTCAATAGGTCACATGGATTGTTGTCAGCTACAAAGTCATGGGATGCACCCAGGATAGCCGCGGTTGTCATTTCTGCTGTTGAATTTCTGACATATTGGCGAGTCGTGTCCAGCTGTGTGTTCATATGGCTCTTTTTAACAACACGGTCATTAAGAGATGCGACAGGGTGTGCATGACACCCGAGTCGAACAGTACTTTCAGCCTCGTAGTCAGTAAATCTGTCATTTCTGCATGTGGCACACAGCCGCCAGCTTGGTCGGCAGAACGCCCTGTTGCCCAACTATTCGTCTCTATGCCAAATGATATTACAATATTGTCTTGCCGCATGGCTGAAGATGTCACTATCTGGCGATGGCTCTTTCCAGTAGTCTTTATGGCAGGGTGAATCTGTAGCACTGGTGTCTCCGAGTAAATGCTTGCATCCTTCTTTGCACTGTATAGTGCAGCACTATGCCTTCTGTAAAAATAGCAATCAGCGGAGGAAACACACCGATAGCTACTAATTGTTCCAACTTCGTCCTCGCAGCGCCATAGGTAACCTTACAAGTGAAAATGTTGAATATATATATTATATCTTGTTTGTAGAGATCGTCTCTGCAGACTGTGCCTTGACTGCAAAGGAAGCCAAAACAACTGAAAATTCTGCTCAACTGCAAGCATGAGAGGTAAACAAAATTTATAGGCCTCTAATGTTACTTCATCCATTGTTTCCACTTCGCTGCCTTGGAAGAGTTCTCACTTCCGTAAACTAAACCTAATCGCAAGGCTATAGAGCGGAAACTTTCGCGTATCCCGCATAAATTATTCAGGAACTCATTTCAGCTGCTACATTTATAATTCAGTATACTTATATCTTACCGTTTACATGATGTATTGATGATGATTCGGGGCCTACGTGCAGCAATCCGCCTGCAACTTCACTGCGCTGCAGATGGGATCCCAGCGCCGCATGCCCCAGGTGTCCTACTCCTGGGCCTCCTAGGAGCAGGTTTCCTCCTCCTCTTCGCGGGGCTCCTAATCCTAACCCTAGGCCTCCTGCTGCATGGGTATCTTCTGGACCTCCCACTCCCGAAATTGCTGCTCCAGGCATAGGAAGGCCTGCCGTAGCGGACGTTGGCACTTGTGCTCCTGGCAAACCTGGTTGTCCTAACTTTGCTCCTCCTTTAGTTCCAGCAGGTGGTAGGCCACCTGGCGCTGCATCGGCTGGAGTGTGCGAGTGTGCAAGTGTGCGAGAAACGCAAAACATCAATATTACCTTTATTTGAAGCCGCATAGATGGTATATATAAGTTATTAGAGCTTCGTTAGCCAGAAAAGCGATCATAAGAATGTTCGGCACGAAAACTCTCGACTGCATGTTTGTGAATAACGGGGTCCGGAGGGGTATTCTGCTCCTAATATAATTAATGCACATTACTGGCGTACCACACCTACATGATTCGTACTACAAGCTAACTGAAAACACTTGCTAATTACAGTCTGCTCACCAAATTAAAATATTTTTTTTTCGAATGTACAACATGCAGTTTATCAGCAGTGCAAGGATATAAACGTCCTATACGTTTATTATCGCCCATCTTTCTCGATACCCACCAATATAGCCTGAGAAAGAATCGGACGAAGTGGTCCCAACATTACTCCAGCGAGAAACCTCCGTCTATATTAACTACGGTGACACAAAACGGCGATTGCTGTTACAGGAAATAATGTTTGATGTCGTTGAAATGGCCACAGTAGCTGTGCATTTTGACTGACTTCACGCGACAAGTCTCATGTTACATTCGTGTAGTCTCTGCTTGGCCGTCCTATAGTGCACTTGAATGCAAAAAAAAAAGAAAAAGAAAACAAACTTTTGATGCTTCGTAGAGCGCAAGCATAATTCTGCATTTTTTTATACTGATACTGAGGAAAATTCCAAAATGGCATTAAATGTCCCGCGCAACTGTTTGTACGGCAGTCAGCCCTACTCATTATACTGTGAAACTATTTTCACATGTGTGGCGCATTAATCCGTGATTTTACGTCGGAGTGTCCGGGACCACACGTGGTTCGTTGCAGCCAAGTCATAGCCATGGTAACAATGCCGTAAAACAGATCGACCGCAAGGGAATGTCTAAAGGGCCCCAAGAACCGAGAATTCGGGTATCGCTCTACAAGGGGCGTGCGGCGATTGGAAGCAACCAGGGACACCAGCTGGATGGCGAAATCCGAAAAGGAATGTATTAGGTGCGAAGCACCTCATGCGCTCGTGTTGTCGGCGTCTCCTGTCGTCATCGTCGCCGTCGTGGTCCATCTCGGCGAAGAAAAAGAAGCGTGCGTGTTACCACGCCACGCATTGGCCATTGCATAGAAGTGCCCGCGCACTGTTGGGGGCCAGAAATAATGATTATGATTATAAACTATGGTGAAATAAGACGTACAATACGTTAACAGGACTTAGCTACGCTCACTGTGTGATAAATGTATATATAGTTGAAACAAATCCAGTCTTCTGCCTATCGTTTCCCATGAGCAGCGATTGACCAGTACATCACTGCATGCTTCGCAGCTCCTCAGGTTTCTCGTTAGTGGAGCTGCATTATTGCTGGATTTGAAAAAAAGAACAATATTTTTTTTAGACTGTGCGTTCGTGTTCTGCGCTTTAAGGCGTAGTAACTTCAGTATTCGTGCAGTGAGTTTTGCAATTAATTTTGCGTTCATCTCAGCATTCAGTTTTCAACACACTATAGGGCTCCAGAAGACAGTCGGAAAAAAAATGCCGCAGGGCTTCTGTAAAGGAACTTGCCATCGCACCGACCAAAGTGCGCACAGCAGAAGACGCGTTCTTGAGTGGTAACCACAACACTTCATCTCTGAGAAAGAAGCGCAAATAGCGAATAAGCAAGAAGACACGAGGGAGGGCTATTCTACATAGAATCATGTACGCATCATCAAAGCGGAAATCGAGAGAGAAAAATCTTCGAAGTACTTACAGTCAAAACTACACCAACATCATCATAATTTGCTTGAACCAGAGCTTATACATCTATCGATCAAAACATTGCTGAATCAAAATGTATGAAGTATCTTTCAGCATTAAGGGCATATATATAAATGAACTCTGTACGTTCCCAAGCAGAGTGAGTTAATATTTACTTGCTAAGTCATGCTACCCTTAAGAGGTCGCAACGTGGTGAGATATCTGCAGCATGCAATTTTCTTCTCGTTCTCTGCTAAAGTAACGACGTACGTTGAAACGCTGTAGCCTTGAAGCAAATATCTGAGGCCACATAAGCTAAAACATGTACATTTCCGGTTTGATGTCCTGTGCTGAGTCACGCGAAGTTATTATTATACATACAAAGGATTTAATTGTAGACTTCTCACCCATGCGTCCCATTCACAAGATAGTTGCATTTAGAAACAGTAGTTCCTATAACATCGACTGCGACTACATCGAAGAAGCACGAACAAGCACGATCTATCTGTCACCTACTAACTCGACTGGCAATGTTTGCATCGACTCTGGTAAGTTTTGCGCTTTTTGAAATGAAACCATTTTCCTTCTTTCTCATTTACGATATCTGCATAATTCAACTAAACCTCTCAAAAAGCTTTGGCTAACCAGTATCCGCAGACATATCTGCAGACCTGAGCGAAAATGCGTTATGTCAAACGCAAAAAAGAAAAAAAATCAAATTTATTAACAATGTATCCTTTTCATTGTATTTTGCAACCTGCGACGTGGTCTTACCGTAAATAACAAGGGCACAGGTGACCAAGAAACCGTGCAGACACCTCGCCTTCATTCCTTGCTTTGAAAATTGAAATCTGTAAAAGAATGGATTATGTGTAAGGGCGCTCTTTATCTCTTCACCAAGGGGCGCGTTATTATGGCTTGTCAAATGCTTGCACACGAATGAGAATTCTTGCTCACGCTACATAAGAAAAATAATGTGTTGTGGTTGGGCGTTCATTGTTGAAATACGTTTCCTGTGTAACTATAACAGCAACAAACTGCTTCTGACGCATTTCATTTGATAGATCATAAGACGCAATGACAACGCTAAGTTTGAATCCACACCACAGACTCATCACGGTTTTAACAGACTAGTTAAAATCACGTGGTCGAATCACAGTGATGGACCGCCGCCCGTCCAGCTGGGAGAGGGTGATGCGAGGACATTCCGGGCAAAACATGGCGTCTCGTGGGGCGCGTGGCACCCTGGTCCCCACATACTTTCGCATACAACACGGCTCGTCAAGAAATCATTCGCAAGACACCTTTCAGTCTCGTTTACGGCCGTGAGGTTACGACAACATTAGACGCAATGGTGCCCCATGAACTTAATGACAACGAGAAGAGTGCGGAAGAAATCACCCAACGAGCAGAAGAAGCTAGGCAGCTTGCGCGCCTGCGGATCCACGGGCAACAGGACTGTGACGCCAGACGCTATAATCTTTGTCACAGACCCGTAACATACAACGTCGGCGACAGAGTCTGGGTCTGGACACCTATTCGTCGGCGTGGGCTCTCTGAAAAACTCCTGCGCAGATACTTCGGGCCTTATGTAGTTCGCCGACTCATCAGCGACGTCAACTACGAAGTCCTTCCCTACAGCCAACACTGTTCAAACCGCCGACGGGACTTGCCCGAAGTCGTTCACGTGCTTCGTATGAAGCCGTACTGTGAAAAGTGACAAGCCTACACAATCGTTCTTTTGTCGCGGTTGTGTGAAGCTCTATCATCGGGACGATGATTTTTTTAAAGGGGAAGCAATTGGAACAACTACACTGCCGGGGGTATGTGCCAACGCAGACAAAGTTGACGTTGAACGCACTTTCGGGCTGATCGTGGCGACGGAGAAGACCTTCGGTTCTCTTTTGGACAAGCGATAAAGTGCTTTTGCTTGTGCTGCTCCTGTGCCTCGTTGGGCCTTGTGCCTCGTTGATTACGCGTCGTTACAATATGAAGAAGATTGTTTTCACTTGTTCATAGGCGATGAAGTAAGAGCAAATAGATATGCATAAAGGACGGTGTTTGCGGTTTGTGTGACTTCTTTTCTGTGCATATCTCAGTGGGCGCCCTGTTGTTCAAGTGGCTATGCGATCACTGATTTATTTATTAAGCAGCCTTTTTTTTCTTCAAGATCACCTGAAAAATGAGGGCTTATGGCGCACTTGCCTGGCGAAGGCGTGTGCATAGTAAACACAGATTGGTACAGACGGGCATTTACAGCAGCTCATGTGCCCATTTACCTCCCTAGACCACCCCACGATGGGGCCTAAAATGAGCCCAATAAGATATTTTTCCCTGTTCCTCAAATATACAACATCGTGTGAGCTAAGCGAAAAATTCGCTTGTTTTTACTACTACGTAAATCGGGAGCATCGAAAAACAACTGTTCAAACCGCCGACGGCACTCGGTGCAGAGCTTCCTTCTCAGCCATCAGAAAACGCTATATAGTGATCTAGTCATCAGCAGGGCTGTTAATAAACTGTTTCTGCATTGAGATTTCAAATTATATGTCACAGTCAACGATCTGCTTTTTCTGTTCGGGCCGCTAAGAGTAGAGAGACCCGTATGGAAATACTAGAGTTGTTTGCGTCCCTGATATCGAGATCTCCAAACAACAATAGGAAGTGTTTGTCAACGGGAACTGCTTTTTTAAAAACCGCATAGCTCTTTGGGGACTCGCCTTGGCGACGATCGTCGTCTGCTCCTGTGACGTGATCACGCCTCTCCCCGATACCCTAGACGTGTAAGATAGGGTACCAAGCGCACAACGGGAACCGCTGAGCGCACCCTGCTCGCGATATGTCGGCGGTTTCTCGACGAGCGCGCGATTTCTCCTCGCATTCCACTTCTCTGGCGCCCAATGGGAATCGCCGGGTTGCCTGTGCTACGAGCTTTCTCAGGTGTCATAGCAGTGGACCTGCTCAACTGCCCTCTCTCTCACACACCGGCGGCGTTGGCCGTCGCTCCTTTGTACAATGCTCCTCTCGCGCTGACTGCTTCCGGCGTGTGCGGTGTCAGTTCTCAGTTATTGGCTGCCAGCCTGTGCGAGCACATTAGGTGCGCTTGAGAGAGAGGTAGAAATTCTAGTTAAGGAATTCAAGAAAATAGGATAGAAGAGCGCACGGTAACTGTCTCTCAGTGAGGACACCTCAACCACTAGGTGCAATTCCCTGACACCGACGAAAAGGAGGGGAAGACGAAGGGAGACGAAGAAATTTTTTTTCATTTGAAAGGGACGGATTAAGGCCATGTGATACGTACCGCAATTTGAAACTTCCGCGCTATGTGCAGAGCGCCTGAACGGTGAACGGGTACGTATTAACCTCTGCATGTATGTGCGTGGTTGTGAACGATCAACCTAGCGAGAATTCGGGGTGGTCTGTCGCGTGTGATACCAGCTGCCGGTGCACCGATATGCGACCGCGTTAGCATCCATCTACCCTGGAGCCATGCCGCTCCTTGTGCAGCGACTTAACGATTGTGGCGCCTTCTGAGCTCAACCAAAGCTGTGAGTAGATTCCAGGCGGTAGAAATCACGGTTTGGTTGGATCTGTTATTAAAAGAGCGTTGTACGGTTCGAGCGGAAGTACGCCACACGCAGTGAAGACATAAGAAATCAGCTGCTTTTGTAAGCGAAGCTTGCTTTGGCTGGCCCGTGTCACCATCGGTGCTGTTGTTGGACTCGTACGAGAAAGGAATACTCATGAAAGCAGTTGCGCGCAAAATAATTCCTTATCTTTCTCATCGAGTAGTAAGATAGAGTGCATATACATTGATAGACAGAAAGTGGCATTTGCTCGTGGGGGCGGTGCTTTTTCTATGAATTCAGGGGTGACAGGATAAGAAAGCGTGTCGATCGGTTGAGACGTTCCGTGGTGAAGGTGCCACCAAATAAACTGGCGTTGTGTTTTGATGTGGTGCAGGAAGTAGTGTTCGGATGCAGGAAGTACTGTTGGGATAACTTTATTCTAGCATTTTAGTTTCCGGAATTGCATTGGTCCCTCGAGACAAGCACTACACCAACAATAGCTTTCTTGTGACTGGTCCTCCCTCTCTTTCCTTGAAAAGATAAATAAACATTGAATTGAATTGATTGGAAATTAAACTGAGATCTCAACGTTTTTGTGGTTGGTTTCATATCCTAGCAGTTCTTCACACTACGCGCCATACCGGCTCACCCGGCACTTCTGTGATTTGAAGTGCTCTTTTCTTGCAAAACTAAATTGATGACTTTGCAGTTTCTGTGTAAGATAGAGGTGTGTCATCAAAATTAGAAATGACCTTCAAATATTCACGCCTGAGCTTATGTGGGCACTTTGTGGTACTGTGTGGCATTTAAGATATACTTTCGATGGATCCACCACGATCACAACCACCGCCTTTCCTCATCACTTTATCCTGTAACACGAGGAACGGTCTATATAAAAGCATGGGAAAAAGGAGTCTTTAGCTCTCTCCATCTCGTTAATTTCAGCAAATGTTAGCTTGAATGCGCTTGTGAAGGGAAGTTCGTGTAATCATCTTTAGGTTAGTAGCAGTAAGTGTCGCTAGGGAAGCATTTTTGCGTTGTCGAACAAGCATACTCGTCAAGGCAACATGGTTTTCCATATCTCAGTATAGAAAGATGTGTTTAATACAATTGACCGAATGCACAGGCTATTGCAGGTTCGAAGACAAAGGAGCGCAGCTTACCTCTAGGTGACAATGCTTAAGCGCCAAGTGAAGTAGACTTGCAAGTTCCATCAGCCTTTTATTTCGCGGGACTAACGTGTAGGCAGGCATACACGCAGGGTAAAGACAGCTGCAGGTATGCATTCTCCTTATTTTAAAGGAGCAACTCCATATGCAAGAACCCTGCAGTGGGATATGCACAATGTAGAAAAAGCAGATGGCCTCGACAACAATCCAAAATGTCGCAATCACTTTTGTCAAGGCAGTTCTTACCACAGTAAACGAACGATTTTTTTTTATTCACAATGAAAAGTACACTTCCGATCAGTAGTGAGGAGCACATGAAAAAGAGAAATATAAATACGAGGTTATGTTGAGGAAGTGATCGATCGCGGTTGCTGTGATAACGACGGCGCTCGGTGAAGATGGTGATTGCATATGTGTTTTCATGTTATGAGCAAATAGCCAGTGAGTACATCATTTCATGTGTTATTCGCATTTGCCCAGAGGGATTACCATAGCACGTATGACTGTGTCCTGGAATGCCTGCTCTCAGATTACCAGAACGGTATTCACTTCCTTCAAGGTATTCCAAGGCACTTTCCGTTCCCCTGGGCTTTCTCTCTTTGACTGCTCTGCGTGGGGCGCAAAGCGATAGCTTCGCGGCTTGGGTGTTAGAATACCGAGTGCGAGGGCACAGAATAGATTTCACACTATGATATCCAAGGACCTACATACCCTTATATATAGGTGTACCTAAGTACAACGTATGCTAGCGGTATAATGTAATCTGTAGCACCCATTGCAGCATACCTCTAGTGACGGCGTGGCTATGACATGTCAAATCCTTGAATTATTTTTATTCTTTCCGTTATGTCTGCATGTGTTCTGTGCGTGTGTGCGCGCGCACCTGTTGACGTCTCCGGTGGTCGCCTGCACCACATCGGACTATCGCTACTACCACGTGTTCATCGTTATCTGTTCTACCGCTAAGCTGCATATAAATACGCTCTACGCGTTTGAGTAAGGATTATTTTTCATTCTGCTGGCTACGCTAATACAGTGCTGGTCCGGCGCTCATATGTGCAGGCCATGGCCATGCTACACTTTCACAGCAGTGCTAACGTCTGCTTCAAGGCGACGTAGGAACTCCCTCGTGATTATCACTGAAGGTGCAATTGTCACCACAACGTGGTCGTGCACAATTATCATCGAGTCTCTCGCCTTCACGCTTCGTATCATTATGGAATATTGTTCCTGGGCTTACAGCACCCTTTTCGCAGTAAGTTTAATGGTACGTTCCTGTGTTCCCCAGCCCGCGGTGTGCGTCTTGTGGCTCTAGTGAGACACTCGAACATATAACCTTACAGTGCCCTGGATTCGCCACGCGGCGTGCATTGCTAGTCTTGGAATACGGACTAATCCGACTGCTGTGTACTTCAATTAACGATTGCTTTGTTCCCATCGGAAGTGCTGGTTGACTTCATCAGGCCAATCGAGCCATCTGAACTTTTCTGAACACTATGAGTTTGTCCTCCCGCTATTTCATGTAGTAATGCTTCTGTGTTTACATTATTTTGTCTGTGTTTATTCTTCTCTTCCCTTTTGCTTTCCTTTCTTCCTTCTTTCCTCTGTCCTATCATCCTTCCCTTCCATCTATTCCCTCCTACAGAAAGACTGGGCAGGCGTCGTGCCGCACTCGGTGGCAGTCGCCAGATTGCTCGTTCCTTCTACCCTTTGTGTCCCCGTGCTTTACGTTATCATATTTGATAGTAACAATAAGAAAAATGACTTGACAGCTGTTTCGCTTGTCGCCAGATTCGCTTCAAGTGGTCCAACGTACAATTCCTTTCAGTTTTTCTCAATTTCTCAACTTACATGACAATATTCAGAAGGCTGCACTCAGGAACCTCAGTGTAAAGTTGTTGCGCACGCGCCTCTGGAAAACACTATACTTAGCTTGTGCGCATGGAAGTGTCACACTATAGCGCGAGAGAGAGCAGGCCAGATTCGTTCTCGCACCCCTGAATAGCAGAAGCCGTTCGGTCTGGCACTTACCGCATCGATGCCCCATAGTGGTTGTAGTGTCCGCCACTGGTGCGGTGCCGCCAGGCACCCACTGATTTTCCTAGTGGCAGTGAGGTTCCCTGGCCTGGCATTTCTTTGTGTGAGGAACCTGCTGCCTGGATAAGGCGCCTCTCCTTTCAATTCACTTCTCGCATTCCCCTTGCCCCGCGTGTATTCCGAATGAACTTTCCTCAATCGAGAGACAGTTCCCGAGCACTCGGAACCGAATTTTTCTATCCGAACAAGCTCTCTGCCTCTCTGCCGGGTTGAGACAAAGGTGAATAGAACAGCACAAGCGCTTCGCCTCTAAAATATGCTCTGCCCAAAAGAGGACATCGAGCTAGTAGTTCAACACGAACTACTAGCTCGAAGGAAAGTGGCACAAGGTGGCACCATTTTGCTTCCGAAATACAACGGATGAATGTTAATGACAGCAATTTTTTTTATCAGTAGGTACTCAACGAGTTCTGCTCGTTACATTCTAGCACGCACTTTCTTTCAATCCTTCAAAGCGACGGGCATGCAAGATAAGCTAATGTTTTGCAAATAAAATAATTCACAGTTACCCCGGAAGAGCGAAGCAGTGAATGGAATAGCAGTGCCAGGAGTATTATTCGTAGTAAGACTAGCAGGATTAGGACAGATGCGCTTCCACTTTGTCCAGCCGAACTGCATGATGCTCTCCGGCACTCAGCTGAAGTGTGCCTGACTCGCAGGGGCACGTTCTTGTGCAGTGAGGTGCAGTGTCGGATCGCACGTAGTCGCTCCTTTTGTTCAGTGTGACTAGCCTTTCGCCGAAGTCCTACGGCGGGCTTTCCTATCGACGGTCTGCTACGGAGTATAAGCACCGCTGGCGGCCTACATGTACAACGCGGCGAGAGCACGCCGTCATCTCGGTAGCTACGTGTAAGCACTGATGTCTTCGGCGGGAGGCCGCTGTGAAATTGTTGCATGTTGCGTGGTGTATAATCGAGCGAGTGAGACCTTTAGTCGATATCAGTACAACGAATCACAATGATTGCAGCCCTTAATTCTGAACGTCACAGGTTCCATTGGCCCGCGTGAGCTTTGTAGAGGAGGGCCAATTAATTGGCTGTGCAGTCCTTCGTGGGCAAGCCATGCCTCCCGCTGCCTATTTCTCATTGGTGGATGGTCGTGTATTATATTGATGCCTGCCTGAGGAGGTCCCTGTGGGCACTATCCTGTAATGTGGTTTAGTGGGCTTCCCGGAAGCCTCTGCACCGCGAAAGCTTGTGGAGTGTATCTCGTGTATATTTTAGTTCACTTATACAGAGCCGAAACGGCACGGCCTACAGAAAGGTGCACGCGCACAGCACTGACTCTGTACTCAAGGTGTATTGCATACCGAAATAATGCGAGCATGCATAAGCCTACGTAAAGAAGGCAGTGACCAGAAAAGACAAAACAACAGTAAAGCCAATTCAGTTACTTTGCTCTTTGTCCTCGACTTTAGTGAAATTGGATGTCATCTATCTTTTTATCCCTTATGAAGGCAGATGGCCCACTGACGCGCCTATTCACATCCTTTGTAAGGCAATATATCCCTATATAGGATGAGTCTTCTGCTCGCGTTTATGCGTCTGATTAATATTACCGTAATACTAAACGATGACACGCACTGAGCTTTCGTACAATGTGTCTACATGTTTGAAAAATGAATAATGTATTTCTTTGGTGCTCTCGTGTCCTTGCGTCGGCACACCTTCCTGTTTGTCCAGTATTGGTATCAGTATATGTGACATATTTGTACAACTATATTTGTTGCACATGGAACAAACGGGAACAAACGGGCCTCTGTCATTGGCTGTAAACTTGTCATTCTTTTTTTATAGTTTTGCCTTATGCCTTTTCCTAAACACGCGCTCAAATGCTCATTATATTGTTGGTCGCCCTCAAAACAAATATCACCTCATATCGGCATTCAGCAGTCTTTAAGCGTTGCGGAAGGTCGTGAACATCGGGCAAAAGGGAAACGTAGCTTTTCTCTTTTGCTTGGTATTTACCCCTGGCTGATGTGTTGATCCATGTTGTAGTACCGACTTGCAGAACCTATCGACGGTATGTTCTGCAGGCTCGGCTTTTTTCTAGTCCCTAGCTTTGTTGGAGGACAAGGCTTTGCACTGTTTCATAAAAAGATTTCAACACAGTCGTTATTTAGCTATGTGGGGTTTAACGTCCCAAAACCAGCTCTAATTATGAGAGACGCCGTTGTGGAGGGCTCCGGAAATGCTAACCACCTGGTGTTCTTTAACGTGCACTGACATCGCACAGCACACGGGCCTCAACATTTCGCCTCCGTCGAAATGCAGCCGCCGCAGCCGGAATTCGATCCCGCGACCCTCGGATCCGCAGCCGAGTACCATAGCCACTAGGCCACCGTGGCGGGGCAGCACAGTCGTCCTCCCATACACAGCAGCACTGCCAGTAATTACTTTCGAATGGGCTCAGGTGTAAGAGAAAAGTGGCTTTTGGGATACAGGTGTGTGTAACCAGCATACGTGATATGGTTGGAAAATTCGCATTGGGTCTAAAAACTTATAACATCTCCACTAACGTGAATAAAACCTGCATGGGGAGGGGCGAAGCGTGCGGCGATGCGTTGGTTTTTCCCACGGGAACAAGTCTACCGTTTGCTAATGGGCTTGCTTTACCGTCGCCACAACGACGACGATATTAGACGCCGAGAGCATCGGCTCATTCACAGAAATTCGTTAAAATCACTTCTGACAGGACGCTCCTACACATACAGTGTATAACTGCACTGCCCCCAGGAGCGGCCCACCGTGCGCGCACCGCATTATCCCGACAATATGCTTCACTCTATCATTCCTTGATGGCGGTGCCACCGCTGCGGACGAAGTGTAAAGTGGAAGGCAATATTAATTTAAGAGTTAGTTTTCCTGCTTAGCACCTTTACTTCAACCAAACATCACTTCGACACAGATTGTAAAACGGTGCAATGATGATATAACGCCTGTTCCGCACGCATTGATGTGGCCGTGGTGTGATCGGTAGACCGTCCAGATGATATTGTCGTAACCCTGGTAGTTGCGGGTTTAAGTCATAAATAGCAGGTTGTACTTTTCCTAGGCAACTGTGTGTTGATTTTCTGACAATTAATTTGCTTAACCGTGACGACAGCGACAGGGCACGCCGAAAACTCGGCCGCATAAGGTGCGTCGAACCTAAATGTGAAGCCTGTTTCATTTGGTAGCCCTATCATAATTATGTGATGACGTTCGCTTCCTCTGAAAATGCTGTGCGCATCTTTAGCTCTTTTGTTCATGTCATTCACTTCAATCAAAATTAGGTCACTGTGAACGTAACAAGGAGTTTCGAATTCCAAGTCACTCCACCGTTCCTGAGTAAATCTCTCGACGTCGCCAAGGAACACATTCCTGAGTATTGGTGCGATCCGAGAACCATCACACACCGCTCTCTGACGGATGTATTTGATTCCCTGTAAAAGTGTATTCATGCAAAACATTCATTTAGAGGGAGGTAAAATGTCGACGCCAGTGTACTCTGTGATGTCAGCGCACGTTAAAGAACTACAAGTGGTCAAATCGAACTTTCCGAGACCCTTCACTATGGGGTCTCTCATAATCAATGGTGGTTTTGGGAAATAAAATCTCAGAAAGTAATCAATCCACTTATTACTTCATCGGGCATCACCAGCGCAAATTCTATAGTAGTGACCATAACGTTTGCGCTACCGAACACCGGATCACGCACTGCGCATCTACGCTTCCGCTGCCTTTCGCCGCTGTCTAATCTTACGTATTTGCGCTGGTATTCAACGAACCATTTCCCGCGCAGAACCTCTCGTTATTTCGATGTTATTCGATCATTTAACGTTATTTAGATCGTTTCGCGGAATAACGAACCTCTCAAAATCCAACGGCTTGTTCTATTTTTTTTTTCGGGCACTGTTATTTTCAGCGCAATAAGGCTGAAGGCATTTACGTGCACTACGATCACATGACCACGCTCCTTTTCTTGAGATATGGCTTATGATATGCACATTGAAAGCGAAGAAGAATGGTAGGAGAATCAAGCTAAATGAACTCGTAAGTACTATTTTTGACGAAACACGGTTTAATGTGGCACTACTCGTCTTCATTCTTCTTTTATATTATTTTGAACTACTTAACCTTCTTGGAAACACAATCGGCCTCTTCGTATCTTTATATTAAATATCGTTAATTACGTAATCAACAATGTCTTGCAAAGACAAGTTGTGATTGTTTGTTTTCGTTAAACAGTTGTTTAATGCCCCGGGGTGAGCATGCGCCGATCATGTAAACGATCTGCACCTACCATCTAAAGCGGAACGGGAGAACCGAGAAATCATTTGTTTCGCGATCTCAGGATCGTCGCTTATTCCCTTCGCGAAACACACGTTCTTTGTTTTTGCAACGCATGCTGAAATAAAAAAAAAATGTGATATGCAGTAAGGCTCCTGTCGTCCTTGTGAGTAAGCACTTAGTAAGCGCCGGAATGATTTACTTATTGAAGCGACTCAGTAACAAAGTGTTCTCAGGTAACTCTGCTTATCCGTAGGAGGGTTTTATAGAGGAAGGTTGTGGGACGTTATGGCATACGTGATTTTTTTTTTACAAATATGAAAAATCGTGCGCATTTAGAGATATTCTGTGTCACATGTTAATGAAAACATCAAAACCGAGCGCTCAGGGAGCGCTAGAAATGCAGACGCTCTGCTGCGTCAGCCCGGAAGTTCCCGTTACGAAGCGGTGCCGAAATTTGAATGACGTGTCGCAACAGGATGCGGTCAGGCACGCCGCCAATCCGCCTGAAATACACAAGGGTCCCGCTTATTCTTTGCGCCTATCTGCTGAGTCTCCGCGAAACTCTGGCGCTAGGCATACCTTTCGCGCTGCCTCAAATATGGTGCTCCGCAGTGGCTGCCTCCAATTTGCACGCTATAATGTGACAGAAAGGGTGGAAACCGGAGTTTCGTTGCACAAAGCACCGGGGGAAAAGGTAAGCACCAAACATTGCACGCGGGGGTAAAGCGATCTACTGGCGCACCCGAGACGACAGGCGGCTTTCCGCAGAAGCATGCTGATGCTATACACGTCTTCGTTCAGTGTTCTTCATTCATTCGTCGCCGCCCATACAAAGTAACAGATATGACCATATTAGGCGTGATATCGGGGCCATATATAGCGCGATTTTTTTTTATGTGACCGTATTTCCACAATTCGTGATAGAACCATATACTGCAGTGCAAGACTGTACATGTGACCTATCATGCATTCGGTGAATATTACCATATTCGGACACGTGCCGTATATAAGCCCGGTATGCCCAATTCCTGATATGGCCACATATGTCATTCTCGAAGGGGCGCGAAAAGGCCAATCTGACGTAACAGTGGGGCTCCAGCCTCGGCACTTCCGCTGCTCTCCATTTCGATATGGACACTGAAATTCAATGATATATCATCTCGAAATGCGTGCGATGCATCGCGAATTTTTAAAAAGTGGGCACGTCGTAAATTACAAGGCCCTGCACTTTAACTTATTGATTACAGCCCCCAGCAGCTGGTAAATGAAAACAAGTTAATGACCAAGATTTTCTTACTCATGCAATTCATTGCAAAGTTAGCCTCTGCAAAGTACTGCCATTGCGATGTTGACCTTGTGAGCGATGACAACAGGTGCTTTATAGTAATACTATTTTTGTGAAAAATGTCGATGATATAAAAAAGAACACACTGCGTAATAACGAAAGCATGCCACGTTGAAGTATGTCATGGACAAAGTGTGCTCGGCAGCTGCAGTTGCACTGTTTACTTCAATGCTTTTTTGTCTTTGTTTTTGTATTTGCAGTATGAAAGAAATAGCTCTTGCGAGCCCTCAAAACTCGTCTTTCTGAATTGCAAGTTCTGGTGTGAACAAAACATAGCGTGCAAGGATATGTATTTCTTACTGGAATGATAAATTTTTGAAAATACAGGTTGTCTTTCTTAACTTAAATATAAAAGACCTGGTAAGCCTTTTTTCGGAGGGCACGTACTACAGGCGACATTTTATCAAAGCAGGTGTCGACCGCAATGTGCCGAGATAATAAATGCAAATCGCCTCCTGCAGCGCACAAGGAGCGTGTATGTTCTTAGTATAGACATAAGTACACTGTCGCAGCAGCGTTGGTTCTTTCGTATACTACAAACACGTATATTCTCATCTCCTCGTTTTGTTTTTACTTACGTGTACCAATTCATTTGCTTAGGGCTGATTGCAGGAACTGACGAAAAAAAAAAAACACTACGTCAATGATTTCTGCTCAAGATTATTCTCGTTAAATTTAGGCATAAAACTACCGTAGCGAATATTACTCTAGGTTTCGGAGACCACCAAGAAAAAATGAAATCAGGCGACCACCTCCGAAGCTCGGAATAAGCCTTAATGACTATTTGGGTTTTAGGAGATTTCACGACCGGGAAATTTAATGAAAAATTCACAAGTGCGAAATGCGAGGCCGCGATGTCGTGGAGGCCGGGAGCGCGAAAATTCAGTAGTATTTTTTTGAGGACTAAAGGGACGTTAAACTGAAAAGGTGAAGTGATTTAGAATGATAACTTACATTTTGAGAAGCACGTTATCGTTAATTTCGACATTTTATGAGAAACATTAAAAGAGAAAGTGAATGTCAAAGCTATAGCGCTGAAATTCGCGAGGGAAATTCGGAAGCTAATGACGTCAATAGTTCAACTTCCTTTTTTTTTGTATTCTCGCGAAATTCGCTACATCAAATGTCCTCAAAGGCACGGTGTTAAGTCTCTGGCTCCTTGGAAACACAATGTATGTCTTTCTTGCTGATAAATTGCTATGTAGACGTTAGCGGACACCGTCAAATATCTGTGACTTCACGCGTTTTAGTGGTGGAACTTCAAAGCGGCGTCGCCACCAGTGTTTTCTTTTTGCCCGTATCCTAGCTTGCACAGAGTCTCCTCCTCACCCATTTTTTTTTCGCACCAGGAGCTGTCCATGCTAATTTAATTCGCGAATCCGCACAGTTTGAAATGACCTTCATGACACACAGAAAGACCAGGCTGAATAAAAATACCGACCGTGCCTACATGCTCTATCTGTTCTGGAATCTCCCAGCAGGAGACAGAGACAATGGAAGAGGAAGAATGGGGTTAAGAGAAGCCGGAACGGAAGAATGCTTTAAAGAGCAAAATAGGAGAGCACGCAGCACAAATGTGTCTGACGCTGTCGCTGCTCTGCGTCCCCTGAGCAGGCCTGGAAATTACGCCTTTGGTTTCTTTCTTTCTTTCTTTCTTTCTTTCTTTCTTTCTTTCTTTCTTTCTTTCTTTCTTTCTTTCTTTCTTTCTTTCTTTCTTTCTTTCTTTCTTTCCTCCTTCCTTTCTCTCTCTCTTTCTGCTTTTCTCTGTATTCCTTTTTTTCTTTTTTACAGTGAACTTGTGCTCTGATATCGCCCCTACCTCATGCAAACGTCTTTATAGGATTTTTCGCTTTTTATGTGCCCTAATAAACCTCATCCGGAGGTGCCGAGCAAGAAATAGAATGTCACTAGATGCAACGCCTATAATAATAATTGCTGGCTATTTATGAGCCAGTGGCGACCCGATTATGAGTCACACCTTGTAGTTAAGATCTCTGGCTTAAGTTTGACTAGCAGGGTTCTTAACTCGCCCCTATATCCAGTACACGGGTGGTTCTTCTCACTCCCTCTTTCTTTCTTCATTTTCTTTTCTTCTTTTTCTTTTCTTTCACTTCGCCGCCATCTGAATGCAGAAGCCGTGGCTGCGAATGGAACCGGCGAAATCTAGCTTATCAACCCAATGCTCTAACCATCATGCTGCCAAGTGCACCGAGGAGGGTTTCTTTTTTTCTTTCTCTTTTTACTTACATCATAAAACGTTTCAGGGTTATCGTTGGACTTTCGCATTCTGCCCCCAATCCAATTACAACTGTCGACAACATTCGCGTATGTTCGAATCATTTGGCGACGCGGCTTCCACCTAACAGCTCTAGTCTGTGAGACCCCGTCGCCACATAAAACACGCAGGCTTGTCAGTATTCGGTCCTTGCGGCAAGGTCAAACTTTTCGAATGCTGAGCTTTGTTTTCCGCGAAAGCTGTGTGATTTCTTTATATAACTTTGTTACTGTGTTTATGAACGACAGCTTCGCTGCTTGAAAAACGTGCACAACTATTTCTTGAGAAATTATTGGCAAAACCGCGTGACATATTGTGCAACTCCCAGCTTTTAATACAGGAATTAGTGCCAATGGCATCGTTTGCAACACCCTCAAAACGTGTCATTCCGTTACCTGACGTCTCGGCACTAGCCAGTGAAACCTAAGGCTTCCGGCTATGTCGGCGTAGGGAAATGCCTTCGCAGTAAATGAGGTGAAGGCAGTGGGTTCGGCTCCTGCCTGGGTGAACCTGGGGTTTCTATTATACTTTCAGGACCATGCTTTCCAAACAGTTTCCTCCTATATTGATTTAAGTCGGAGCTGCATTCTTTTTTCTTTACTTATTGAAAGGGAACCACTCCTCCCTTACTATGGGAGATTGCGAGCTTGAGTTCAACCGGTTATGGATTTAGACGTCTAAACGTGAGGTACTTCAATTCCAAACGGTATTTCTTCGTCTGTGTTTACAGCAGAGCTACGGCCAATCTTGTGGCGCTCAGGAACGGCAGTGGCCGTTTACTTGACTTTAATTAATTATCGCTTTTGATAACAGAACTCGTTTGTGCTCGAATTGATCAGCCCGTATAAAAAGAAAAGGTGCGACCAAAATCCATAAGATATTCCACGGGTTCCTATTATTGTTTGTAAGTTCTCTTTCGTCTTTTCTCAACACTCGCCTCTGCAATGCCTTTTTCCTGTGAAAATAAACAAATAAAAATAAATAAATAAATAAATAAATCAGTCCTGTTATATGTAAATCGAGACTTTAATTATTTTTCTATCATGGTTCTTGCAGGCCAGCCTTGGAAAGTTGCGCTTATGGCGACGGCCATAAAGAAAATTTCGCTGTTTCAATGGACAAAAGTGTGATGACTGCTCACACAGTGTCCTGTCGGCCGCACACGCCTGTAAAGAACTTCACTGCTGCACGTGCTTTGTGAGAGGCTTGACGTGCGGAATGAATGCGTCAAAGCTGAAGCCTCACAACCGTTGAGGTGCTTGGAAAATTTAGCAACTGAGTTAGACGGCTGCAGCCTGAGTCGGTGCTTATGTCTACTACGCCTCATTTGCTAGCACGTCCTACGCGTCATAGATTTTACATCGCACTCTCTCATCCAGAGTGGCTTTACTGCAACGACCTTTATTTAATAGTATGTCTTATTTTACTTTTTTTTCATCCCCGTATTGCGTGATCATTGCGCTGCGTAAGGCGTTTCATTTTGATGGAAGAATCTAAAGGGGTCATTATCGAAACTCATGAATGCGATTAGTTCACTACGGCAGAGTGTTCAGGCTGCTAATGAGTAGGAGAAACGGAGCACTGGTCTTCTTCAGCCTTGAAAGGTTGTTTACAAGCCAGAGACAATAGTTTCCATTCTGCCATTCAGCAGTGCCGCTGTTACAGGACCGAAAGAAGCCGGAGCGCGCACGCTGCTCATGTATTGGATGCATTCTTCTTTTTCTTTTTCGGATTTCTGCGATTCTTGGCCTAAGATCGGGAGACTCATTGTGGCTGACACAAAGGTGTTTGCGAACTGCGCCGCTTTTGCGGAACCGGTGAAGACTCTGTCCGCGAAATTCTGCGTAACAAAGTGCAAATTTTCCTTCTATTTCACGTGCCCTACCTCCAGTGCCAAGGGCAGCCCCTATTCTCATCGGCTGAAGCCAACTGCGTGTAGCTGCTCACAGAATTGACTTTTACTTCGAGACTAGTATAAATGCCTTCCGTACTTTCAAAAAAAAAATAATATATTCATTTGCCAGTTTCTCCTCTTCTTATCGCGCCACCTTATCGACAAATGCGTCTTATTTCCTTTGAATTAGCTCCGTCGATGTACATACGTCACCACGTGGTTAGTAACTTCCGTGATTCATGGAAAAATCAGTATGGGTTACTAAGTAGTAATGATAACAAAATTTCACTGATGCTTCGTGCCTGCACTTGCGTACTTCAAAAATGAGTGACCGTTATGAATATATCGATAATGAGTCAATATTGAAATAACTACTTTCAGGGGATAAGTATTGAGACACATACAAAGAACTTTATTGTGAGACCAGAGGGACTAGCTTAAGGAGGTCCTAAGACCCCCTCAACCAGTCCGTGGCTCCACCCAGGTCGGCACCGGCAGATGAATATGCTCCGCGATGGCCCGGGCCCTCCGGACAGCCAGTAGTTGCAGACCCTGGTCCGGGCTGTGTAAACTCCGCCTCCACGAGTCCTCGTCACATAAATCTGCCCCTAAATTCGCGGGGCACTGTCAGAGCATGTGTGTTAGCGAGCATATAATTTTTATTCCAAAAAAAAGCTTATGCTACGTATAGACTTTAAGGTAGTAAATGATTATCAACACATTCGCTACCTGAGTAATACCTACAGCTAGCAAATGACGCGGTAATAGCTTTACTACCATGTCGTTTGCTACCTTCCACTATTACCTATAGATTACGCTGCCATGGCAGCTTTTCAAGAGGCATATGGTGATTCGGTGCATATGTGCTGCATGCGTTGCCATATCAATTAGATTCTATTACACAAGAACAAGATGATACAAAAGTGAAGCGGTATGGCACTGTGCGGTGAGACTGATTGGTACTAAGTGATTGCATCGTGTTACAGTAATTAGCAATTGCTAATCAATTCACGTGATTATAGCTATGAATGCGCAGCATATAAAATATTTAGGTGACAGTCTACATAAAAGCATGTTCTAACCGGAAACGTCAGCACACATTACCGTAGAACAAGAACGTTAACGCTCTTGACGGTCATATTTAAATATGCCCAAGTTGCACCGGTGAGCACATATTAACTCAGATAAGTAATGAACGTTTAGGATCTAAATTCTCATATTTTACTGTTTCCGTATGCCATCACGTTGCACGGAACTTTTATCTCAGCATAATCAAACAAATAATTTCTCGATAACAATCACAGCCTATCACAATTGCAGCATAATAAACCATTGCCACTTAAGGTAGTAGCATTCGTTAACCCGTCACGTACGCATGTTGTACGTTTAACCTAGTAGCAACGACAGCATTTACGATCTGTCCTATACTCCTAATGTAGTTAACCGTCCGAAATTGTAGTAAGGTACACGCACAACCTTTGTAGGCTGTGCGTGCGTCTGTGTTTTTCTTATGCCTACATTTCAATTGCAGGGTACGGCAAACGGTATGCCTGTAGTGTTTTTAAGTGTGTACTACTGATACTTTCGGTTGTTCCTTGATTGCCATAGGCTGTATAAGATTGAAACGCCTGTGGGGCCTATGGGCCTGTGACCACGGCACGACCAGAAGAGATATGAGCCACTTGCCATTACAATATCGTTAATTGTGACGTACATGACGAGCATATCATGTTAGTCATGTAAAGATGAATCATGCATGTTCGTCATATACCCCACCATCCAAATAATGAAGTATACTAAGCGAACGAGGCGACCAGGAGAGCACGGTGACATAGATAGATAGATAGATAGATAGATAGATAGATAGATAGATAGATAGATAGATAGATAGATAGATAGATAGATAGATAGATAGATAGATAGATAGATAGATAGATAGATAGATAACACGGTCAAAGTTGCTGAAGTTAGCCAAGAAATGTTTAACATTTAAAGGTATTGTCTTTCCAACATACCATTCATAATTGTCAATTCGGTGCGAACAAGACGCGATAGTAGATATTACTAGGCTATGCCCATTGAAAGTATTAATACAAAGCGCTAATAAATTGTCTGTTCGTTCTTAGTAATTGCCGGTAACGCTGCAGCTGCCGCTGCTGACATTCGCAAAGGGCTTACGGCAGTACTCGAGCTATAATAAGGAAATCGGATCGGTACTACGTTCGCGTGGTGCTACTGGTGAAAATATTCACTGCTATCATATTGGCAACGTTAACTCGTGCTAATATCGTACGCTAACTTAAGGTTCTCTAACAAATGTGTCGAAAATTAGTTCAAGGAGAGCAGAAGCTGCTGGGAACATGCCCATTTGTATGGCCGGGTAACGTTCCTCAGCGCATTTTCAACACATTTCGGCCAAGGAAGGTTTCGAAAAATTCATATTCCAATGCCTCTACGTAAGGTGCATTGTCCGTTTCCGTCACCTTCGACGACCTCCGTCGGTTTTTCACCATATGTTAGAAAATATCTATTCGTAACGCTGCAGACGCGCTGTTACGAATTGAAAATATCCTTTTGAACAATGTGCCCTTAAACATGAGAGGGTATAGAGTTTTCATGGGCTGCTCGGACCTTAGGTCGAAGAGGATGAAGGGGGTGTTATTTTAGTTTCCTTTTGTTGCGCAAACATGAGCGAGCGACTGTGCTGTGCAAGGTTGCGAATCTGCGAAATATGAGCCGAATATACCGCGAAACAAGGAGTGACAGAAAATGGCAGGGCAAATGGGTGAACCACACGGAAGCGATGTTATTGAGGCACGCTAAGAGATTTTCTTACTTTTTTGTATTGCGTCGTCTAATAATATTAATGATTACGAAAATAAAATATCGCGTATCAAACACATCATGGGCTCGGGTTTCACGTGGCTCATTGATAAGCCTGAATTATCGAGTAAAAATCCTACCGTGAGGCTGTGGTAGAGTTATTAATGGATGTTAATGTTTTGTCGGTGATGATATTGTGATCTTCGACTGGAGTCGATTACAAACACAAACCTAACCCCTGCAGGTAAAGGCTTGCTACCTCGAGATACACGCGAGCAATGCATGCCTCCTATGGAAGTGCCCTAGAGCCATCCTGCAGCGCGCTATGCAGATGTAAAACATGTAAATACAGTGTGGCAGCCTCCATAAAATTATATGGGTATGGTAGTGGGATTTCCACCATGGAACTCCAAGGTGGAGTTACAA
The DNA here is from genome assembly GCA_013339685.2 of Hyalomma asiaticum. NCBI lineage: Eukaryota > Metazoa > Arthropoda > Arachnida > Ixodida > Ixodidae > Hyalomma > Hyalomma asiaticum. The sequence goes on along the minus strand of CM023484.1, from coordinate 98,054,285 downwards.
GGTGGAGCTTATTCCTGCTGTTGGAACTCCAAGACCAAATATGGGACGCGTCGGGTGAGCCATGGAGGCCGCGCTGAAGTAAAGGCTCCTATAGCGGCCATCTAGGCGGCCCTGTAGGCCGGGACTTCCCAATCGCCTAATTCTTAATTCTTAAGTAGTTAGAGAGCTAAGAATCACGAAATACCATTGGGGCCGCTGCTTGTTCCTGTAATTTGATTGGACAATACTCAGGAAAGGAACGCCCGTGTTTATCACTGCTGTGACATCAATGACTTCAGCGTCAACATCTACGGCGCTTTCGTCCGTGTCTGGGGTAAGCGGAGTGTATCGGGTAAAGGGAGACAAAGGTGCCTCGGCTCCCGAAGGTGCATTTCCTACAGTGTTACGAGCGGGTTTCACTGGCAGTTTCGCTTTATTTCCTTCCTGGGAGCAATAAATGCTTGTGTGAGAATACGGAAGAATGCTCAGAGCACACACCCGGAAAGGGAACTCCTCTAGGCAAGTATGCATTTCGCAAAAGATACGCATCAAATGCAGAGGCTATTGGCACCGCACACAAGTGCCTGATGTAACCGAATCCCATAGAAAAAAAATGACCCTTGAGTTACTGCTGCAGCCAAGTGGACATCGGGTGAACCAAATTGACTCTCTAGCTTCACAATTTGGCCTGCTATACTCTGCTCACGAAGATGAAATGGGATTGGAAAGGATTTCACCAAAGCACCTGTGGATGTTTCGGCCATCGATAATCCTAGCAGAATCCTACATTATTTACACTAACATCCCCTACTTGACTACACACAATCAGATGCCCAGTGACCGTATCGAAGTCAGTGGCGCATTTGGGACCCGTACACTAGCCTTTACGTTGTAAGCGTTAAGTATGCAGCTTCCTGCTGTTGCTTTAACGACGCGAAGGCCGAGTAGTATGAAATGCGTTCTCGTGAATAGATGTCCCTAGCCTCCTTTCAAATATTCGTAGCTAAGAAATTTAAAAGTGAACAGAAGCTTTCGTGACGCCGCCAAAAACGAACGGCCCGTACAGCCACGACGACGAATTTTTAGCATGGAGCTCCATCTACGGTGTACCCAACCCTCGGTAAGGAACAAAAGTAGTAATATTTCTACTGCAAAAAGCCTAAGAGTAACCTGATGTTTGCGCTAGGTGTATGCGCAAGCGCGATTGTTTCAGGGCGAAAAAAGAAAAAAAAAACTGATACTTCCTACAAGAGAGTTCAACAATGTGCGAGAAAAATAGCAAGCGGACAAAGCCCTCTTTGCATAACGTGCAAACATTGTGAAAAGTAAACGCGTGTACATACAGGGCTCCCATTGTTCAGTGTTATTTTTTTTTTTTTGGAGCCAATGCCATGAGTCAGTGCCTACGTCTGCATTTTAATATTTCCAGTTATTTTTTCCACTTGAAGGAATTTTGATGAATCGTCGAATGCGTTCCCCCTACTGTTTAGCTGTGATATACAATCTAACCAGCCTTAAACGACACTGCTCTAAAATATATAACATAAAAGGACAGAACAATGCCTTTCGTAAGTTAACTACACATCCTGGATTCATTATTCCAATTATCTTGTACACATGTGACAGCTGATTACGAATTCGGAAGCGAAGGAACTATTTCGGAGAGTACATTTCCACGTTTCGACCTTTTCATAGCAACATTTCCATACTTATATCAGTAGGTCACAGTAAATTCGCTAAGTGCGTTCTCCCGTAACTACCGAAATTTTTCATGACGCCTGACTGAGCAGTCTTATACACTCCGTGCGAATGTACCTTAATCTAATAGTTAAGGAGCTTGTGTGACAGAAAATCCGACTTTGGCGTCGGCGTCCACGGCGGAAATATTCATCTCGAGCCCTCCGCCATGAAACAAGTGCCTTATCGAACAAAATTCAAGTTCTCAAAGCAAAAATCTGCAGAAAAATCGTAAACTGCAACCTGACTAACGCCTACACACATCATACCTCGTGCTGTAATGTGAATACACAATAAAGGGTAATTATCTTACGACGACGCGATGCGAACGGGCCCAATGATGCCATAGCATTCACTCTTGAAGGTGAAGATTTAAGTTCCGTCAGCGTTAAAGGGATATTAAAGAGCGAAACGATTTTTCGTGTACTACTAAATTACCCTTTCACAGCACCAAGGGCATAACGCTTACCGCAAGCGAACGCTCAGTAACCTAGAAACGCACTAAAATGAAATATAGGTGGCGACGCCGTTTAAGGGCGAAGCTCCTCTTAGTCTAACCTTGTCCTGCGTCAGGCGTAACCGGCGTGCCGGGAGGCACGCGCTCGCCCTCGGCGCGTTCCTCCCGGTGCGTGCCTCTCTCTCTCTCTCACTCTTCCATCTGCTGTCTTGTGAGAGAGAGAGAGAGCGAAAGGCGCGCGTTGACTCTGGAAACGCTCTTTCTTAGATGAACGCTCTACCAGCTCGCAAAGAAGGAGAACGCGCCCTCACCCGCGAGAGACAACGTTGGAGCAGGCAGCGTCTACTAGCGAGTTTCTTGATTTTTACGTTCCCGCACCAACTCACTGTGACGTCATAAATTTTGAAGGCATGCAGCAGAAGCTTATCTTCCGCTAAAAATCAATCACCTTGTATTATAGGGTGGCCAGAGACTTAACGTAGCATGTTTAATCAAAGTCCGTGACGTCAAACTTATGTTCGACAGTCTAAGTTCAAGTGTGAAATTTTAAGAGGTCGTGAAGAGAATGTGGAGATGCCCGGTTGTAATTTTCACAGCTTCATTATGCACTGGACAAGCCGATTACGATTTATTTCGGAGAAATATTCAATGCACGTTTCATAACGCCCGTTTGAAGCCCAAGCGTTCTTGCGCTGCCGAAACGACTATGCGACACTACGGGCCGGCATGGTACCATTCGGTGAAGTTGCAGTAAGATATTTTTAAGTGTAAGGATATAGTGAACTCGCGTTTACTCAAAGGAATCGATTTACTTGAAATCTCGAAAGAAACAAAATGCTTAGAAACCGTGCGGTGCCGCCATTAGGAAGCAAGGCTGCGGTACGGTTTGTTTTCCCGTGGCCTCCGAGGGCGCGTCAGTCTCGGAGGTCTGGCGGCTACTAACATGTCGTCAACTGCAGAGGTGAGGGGAACGCGTGCAGTTAAACGGAAACCGCGTTTTTTATCGCTCTAAATCAACCCACACGATGCAACGGAACAATGCATATTTTTATTGGAGGGTCAGGATCCCGAATACGCGCTTAGTACAAAATGTTCGGAAAACGTTTCACGACCCCTTTAAGAATGAAAATTTCTTCTAATGCGGAACCGACTGTGGCACCATCAAGGACAATGGAGTTCTCAAATAATAATCTATTGGTCTCAAGTGATTCATTGTTTCTCTTTTGTGTACTTTTAGTAGACTGCCCCTAACCTCCCTCCCCCTCCCTGGCTTCCTCATATTTATTGCGCACGTCGTTAGCGGATGTTATAAGTGTGTATAGGCAGATCATGGAAGCGTTGCATGTTCGGCCTATAGTGCTATAGCATGAAAGCACGCTTTGGAAGAGACGGCAGCAAGTTAGTTGGGCACACGAGAGCGAGAAGTGTGCATGAGTGAAGTGGCCGCTGCTAGCGTGAGATATGGCTAATGATGACGTTGATTGTGATGACGACCACAGCGAGGACGGTGCATATCGAAAATGCATTACAGACGAAAGCGAAGGGCGCAAGCAGCATCAAAAAGTCGAGGTTCGTGAGCAAACGGTAGGCGCTATGCGTTGAAGTGTGATACCGCTAGAATTCACGTTTTGTGTGAACGTAGATAGCAAGTAACGTTATGTATATTTATGCGTATACTTAGCACTCACTCGCCGCACGCTAATTCGAGTATATGTAGATAGCAGCTGTGGTGAAGTCCAGCACATTGGCCGAGATGGTCTATGTGCGACCGTTTTATACTTGGTCTGAACCTAAAGCCATTAAGAAATGTGGCTGATTCCTCTGTCAAAGGAACTGGTATAATACGAAAGTGAAATGTGTCTTCGCATAAGCAGTTGAATGTTTATTGTTACACTGAGGTGAACTTGGCCATTGCTATCGGTGTTTCGCTGGTATGGCACCGTCGGACGTGGATGAACCAAAGTTCTCACAACGCCTCCACAACGTCAAGGACCAACCCTTTGTGGTACCTGAAGTTTATAGTAAATGCCACGCGACAAAGGTATCAGTCATATTTATTCGCGGCACATTGACCCGTCAACTCCGTTGCCGTGCTCTGCCGTCTAACGAAGAAGCTTTCTTTGTCCCATAACGAAGAGCGGTCGGCGGGGAAACGTCACCCACGAAGAAAGGTGACCGGTGCCCTACTACTGCGCCATCGGCTCATGGACTCTGAAAGCTATATATACGAACGCGGCTATGCCGGCTGCTCTGCACGCGTTCATCGAGCCGGACTTTGGAACGCGCCAGGAATTGTGCCGCCATCCAGGAGAGACGAAGTAAAGCCGTGGCCTCCGCGATCGGTTGCGGCAGCGCGCCGTTGCCCTGGCCGTCCCATTTGGTGCTTGTACAAAGGGCCGCCTCAAGGCGCCACAACATGGCGGCTTTAGCCCATTGCTCTCGGCGCGCTCGCCTGGCGAGTTGTGGCGCGAGTGCAGTGCCGAATCAGATATTTTAGGGCATTTTCACGGAGAATAACCATAGACACGCTGTCAAAATCTTTTCCGCTCTTTCTCGCATAAAGAGGTAAAGCAAACCGCTTCTTTATGCCCTTTACAGCTGCCGTTTGCTAGCGGATAGAGACAGCCGACACTTCTATCTCGCTGCATTTGGGCAGAGTGCGGAATAGCGTTTTCCTTGTTACAGAAGTTGTAATATGTGTCACGACGCAAGTATGCACTTTTATGCGTTTCAGGCAGTTCTCAAAGTACTGGGCAAGCATTCTGCAGCGATCGCTCTCTGTTACTCCGCTGGTTAAAAATTATGAGCGCTGCTTTGTTGAACTTGAAAAAGGATTTTTTTTCTTCGCGTTGCTATTTTGTATACTTTCGTTGTATGTGCGAGTAATTTCACGCATAAACAAGTCATAGGGAACACTATTTCCTTGTACAGTAAAGAATTGTATACCGTAGGGATCTATTGAAAGTTCCTTCATTAGAATTCTTTCCGATGCGGGAACGTGGGTTCAGGCACGTAAAACGGTGTCGTGCCAGTGAAACACTGCTAGTAATAGGCAAGTTCATATTGATGTACAATAAACATTCAACTGTTTATGTGAACACAAATTTCACTTTTCTGTTATACCGATTCCTCTGACAGTAGGATCGCCCCACATTTTTTCTGTGCTATTTTGTGTAGTGCCTTGCCGCCGAGCAGCCGCGAGCTACTAATCTCGTTCTTTCTTTCTTTCTTTCTTTTTTCTTTCTTTCTTCCTTTCTTTTCCCTTCGGTAGCAGAAATTTCAAGGCATTTTTGTGGTGCAGATATGTTCTTATATCAAATGCACGGGTTTATATTACAGTGGAAGACACTTGCTTTGGGAAGGTGGGGCGCCATGTTGAAACGTGTACAAAAGAAAATTAAGCGTCGTATAAACACTCTCCAGTCTCTCCGATGGAAAACGTTTTGTGAGTCGCTTGACCCACACAAGCCTATATCTCAGATATGGCGAGTCGTCCGCGGCCTGTGCACACCACCACAACAGCGTCACACGTTTAAGTGCCTTGCTCTCCATCAAGGGCGTCGTGAAATTGAGGTGGCAGAAGATTTCTGCGCGAGGATTGCCAGTCAAGGGTCCTCTTTCACCTCAAGTAGCCAAAGGAGCACGCCAATCTCAAGAGACCCCAGGATGGACAATCTGTTCTCTTTGCAGGAGCTTGAAGCCGCGTTGGCTGCATGCAAGCGTTCATCATCACCTGGACCTGATGGCATAAGCTACATGAAGATCAGCAACCTCGGTCAGACAGGTCGACGTGCCCTTCTGGCCATATACAATGATTCGTGGCGCGGTGGACTGATTCCTCCTTCGTGGAAGTCCAGTCGCCTTGTCCCTCTGCTCAAAACAGGTAAATCTCCTCTTGACTTGGCCTCCTATCGCCCCATTGCGCTGGCTAGCTGCTTAGGAAAGGTGATGGAGAGGATGGTGCTGACTCGCCTTGAGTGGTATCTGGAGCACTATGACATATACCCTGATGCTATGGCTGGTTTTCGGCGCGGACTGGTCTTCTATTGACAACGTTGTAGACCTTATCTCATCTGTACAGCAGGAAAAAAGCCTTAAGAGATTATCCGCAGCAATATTTTTGGACGTAAAAGGCGCATACGACAATGTATTGCATGGAGCCATACTGGATGTTCTGGGCAATGTTGGACTAGGTGGCCGCGTCTACACATGGATCTACAGCTATTTAAAGGACAGAACCTTCTTCGTACAAACAGAGGATGGTACCACAACGCACCATTGTACCGGTCGCGGCGTGCCACAGGGCGGAGTCCTGAGCCCCACACTTTTCAACTAGCACTCCTCGGCCTCGTCGACGCACTTCCACGGTCTGTCCATCTTTCTATATATGCAGACGACATTTGCATCTGGGCGTCTGGGGTGACACGTATGCACGTACGGGCCCGGCTACAGAGAGCGACCACAATAACCTCGAATTACCTTCATGAAAGGGGGCTCGAACTGTCATCCGAGAAGTGCTCGTTAGTTGCTTTCACACGCAAGGAAATGGGGCACTACGTAATCAGAATTAACGGACAGGCTGTCAAGTGTGAGAAGACCCACCGATTCCTGGGAGTAATAATCGACCGCGACCTGTCTTGGAGCCCTCACATCTCCTATATGAAAAGGAAGCTAACCAATATCACCCATGTGCTCAGGTTCCTTGCGGGAAAATCGTGGGGTGCATCTGTACGAGCGATGCTCCAGCTTTACACAGCGTTGTTCCTTGGATGCATGCGCTATAGCCTACCAGTGCTGGGCGGAACACGTAAAACTAACGTGCGCGTTCTCCAGTCGCTTCAAGCCCAAGCTTTGAGAATATGTCTTGGACTGCCGAAATGTGCATCAACAGCAGCGACTGTAGTCGTCGCACGTGATCACCCAATCATGACATACCTTCGTGTGGATGCCCTACGAGTACACATAAGGCATCTTGCTCGAATTCCATCGCACCACCTAGCGTCTCTTTCCGTTTCAAGGCCAGACTCCGAATTCAGCGCCATTATTGCTGCTCATCGTGCTGTCCTGCCGTCGAGTTTCACGCCTCCAGCAAGGCCATCATTACCATTGTGGTGTCTTCATCCCCTCGAAGCGCTCCTGACCATTCCCGGAATCAAAAAGAAAAGCCACTTGTCATCCATAGCTTTACAACAAGCCACCCTAATGTTCCTGCATGAGAAACACAGAGGACGCCTTCACGTTTACACGGATGGGTCAGTTTCCTCTGTAAGCTCCACAGGAGCAGTGGTCATTCCAGCACAATCCGTCACCATACGATTCAAGACGTCCCATTTTACAACTTCGACGGCTGCAGAACTCGCCGCCATTCATGCTGCGGTAGAGGTCATAATTGCAGAACCTTCCCATGCATGGTCAATATTCACCGACTCCAAAGCAGCTCTTCAGTCCCTTATATCACCGTTTCGTCATGGACCTCACGAGCAATTAGTTGCTGACATAAGAATTCTTCATCACCATGCAGTCGAGCAAGGACACGACATCACGTACCAGTGGATACCGGGTCACTGTGGGATCAGCGGCAATGACCTCGCTGATGAATGCGCCCGATCTGTCCACGATGATAACCACTGTAGAAGAATACCGTTCTCCAGGACCGACGCATCCGCAAGGCTTCAATCCCTAGCACGTGAACTTACACGTGCACAGTGGAATTCATCAGAATTCACCAATGCTCGTGTCCACAGTTTGCACCCGGACCTTCGGTTCCACCTTCCGTCAGGAATACCTCGCGCTGAGGAGACGCTTTTGTGTCGCCTGTGGCTTGGGGTTGCCTTCACGAGGGCCTACTCATTTCTCATTGGAATGACGAACGACCCTAAGTGTGAAGTCTGCGGCTGCGACGAAACGATACGTCATCTTCTTTGTGAGTGTCCCCGTTACAGTGGCCCTAGGAAAGAACTTACCGCTGCTCTAGGCAGACTTGACAGCCGCCCTTTGTCCGAGCAACGAGTTTTGGGACACTGGCCAGGACCATCGTCAGCACGGAAAGCGCTGAACGCGCTGTTACGATTTTTAAGGACGAGCGGTCTAAAGGACAGACTCTAAGCAGTGTCGCGTTTCTTTTCTTTTTCTGTGCGTGTTTTTTTTTTTCTATCCTTTTCTTTTCTCTTGTCGTGTCTCCTTCCTATTGTCTTTCATTCCCCTCACCCCACTTCCCCTGCACAGGGTAGCCAGCCGGTCTCAGCACTGGCCAACCTCCCTGTCTTTCCTCCCTCCTTTCTCCTCTCTCTCTCTCTCTCTCCTGCACCGCGTGTGAATTTTTTTCCACACCAGTGCTGTCTACAACGGGGCGGAAGAAATACATTATACACTTTTTTAGTTTCCTCTGTCACTACCTAGTGGACGCCAGGAGTTCCACTTTTCTGGAGTTTTGGCGCACGACGACAACAACAAAGACGATAGAACGTCACACGGGCTATGTACCTTATCACAGAAGGCTCCCTGGGCGTCGCCATAGCTCTCTCCCAGCCCTGATGGAGAGCAAGCAATTACTCAAGAATGCTCGTAAATACTTGCGCACTACCGAAAGCAACGACATCAGTATGCCCCAGCTTACAAAAAATGTAACCAGTGAAGAGGCGGTCACAAGAGGACAAAAAGCAGGCACCTTTCCACGCGGTGCACTGCCCCACGTATAGTGTATCCCGACAACTTCAGCAGGAAGTGCGGACACTGTCCAGAAATTGCGAACGTTCTGTACCACGCGGTACGGAGACGCCGAAATAAACCAGGCATTACACCAATTGACATACTGAGTGTGCAACGAAATCGGGACTTTCAGTGGGAGGCATTGCTGGCGTAACGAAACACCGAGGAGCTCTTCCTGCTGATGGTGGACAGGGCTCGGGCGTCATCTGTAAACCTTGGCGTCCTGGAACGAGGAAGTCGCCCACCTCTGGGCGAACGAAACGCGCGCCTGGTCAAAAAAAAAAAAAAGAAAAAGAAAAAGGTCAGTTTACTTTCTTCACCATGTGATGATTGATTGATTGTGGTTCAGTTAGGAAAGTACGCTAATTTCTGCAGCCCATCTAGGCAGCACGGCTAAGCGTCCGTGGGGGTGGGGGGAAAGGGAGTGAAAGAGATAGAGAGGAGAGAAAGGCCGCAGTGGAGAGCTCCGGAAATTTAGACCACCTGGGGTTCTTTAACGTGCACTGACAACGCACAGTACACAGGCCTCTGGCATTTTCGCCTCCATCGAAAATGCGACCGCCGCTGCCGGGATCGAACCCGTGTCCACGGCTCCATCAGCAATCAACGACATCCGCTTCCCCGTCTACGCCGCTTGTTTCAAACCCTCCACCTCCGAAAATTTATGCCTCTGCAGACAGTGACAAATACGCAGTCAAGGAAACGCTCTGCAGTAGAAACTCGAGATGAGCATAGATGAACGCAAAAGTTTTTCGCCGGAGGTTTAAATTCATTCCGATTGCAGCGCCGCCACCGTACCTTACTTTGCGGCACTCACCACAAGCTCTCATGAACACAAGCGTCGTACCAGCCGGTTCGCCCATGAATATGTCATTTTCATTTCCCACTATCGGCCTGACGGACGTGAAATGACGAATTGCTTGGGTTCAAGACAACGCTAGTAAGGTAAGCACGAACGCCACGACTGCTTCCTCTTATTAGGGCCTACATGCCATGTCCCAAGCAGGGTTTTCATTTTCTTTTTTTGTTATTAATAATACCGCCACACGAATCGGCATGTGCTGACGAGGGACGCTTTCTCCAGTCCCACACTGTCGAGCACGCTTCCTGTACTTTTCCATTATGTGCAAGGCACAGCTTCTTCCGCAGCTGCTATCTCCCCCCCCCCCCCTTTTCCTTCCTTCTTTTTAGGGGCGAAGCTCCTTATAAGGCGTGGGTCGTGCGTCCCCGATGTATGTAGTAGTAGTAGTCGTAGTAGTAGGTAGCCACCGGCGCGTGCCTGCCGGAGGGCACGCACGCGCCGAGGGCGAGCGCGTGGCACCTGGCGCTCCCCGGCAAACTCGACACTGCCCCGGCAAACGCGAGAGACAACGTTGGCGCAGGCAGCGTCTCCTAGCGAGTTTCTTGATTGAGAAATACCGACTGCTCGCGTTGGGGAAGCGTTCACCGGCAAAACCCATATATATATATATATATATATATATATATATATATATATATATATATATATATATATATATATATATACACTGGATCTTGACTTGCAATGAAGTGCCGGTGGGAGATTTCACTTGTGCATTGTGCATAGTTGAACCGTGAGGATTCGTAGCATGCGCGTTAACTAAATTAATCCGGAACTCGGCACGATCTACGATGCACATCCCGAGCTTCGCCCACTCATCATCATTCACTCCGTGGATATGCTGTAATTTTTTAGGGGCGAAGCTCCTTAAGGCGTGGGTCGTGCGTCCCCGATGTATGTAGTAGTAGTAGGTAGCCACCGGCGCGTGCCTGCCGGGAGGCACGCACGCGCCGAGGGCGAGCGCGTGGCTCCCGGCACGCGCTCGCCCGCGAGTGACAACGTTGGCGCAGGCAGCGTCTCCTAGCGAGTTTCTTGATTGAGAAATACCGACTGCTCGCGTTGGTTGGAGAAGCGTTCACCGGCAACCCGTATATATATATATATATATATATATATATATATAGGCACTGCATCTTGACTTGCAATGAAGTGCCGGTGGGAGATTTAACTTGTGCATCGTGCATAGTTGAACCGTGAGGATTCGTAGCATGCGCGAGATGTTATAAGACTAGATGGCGGTACTTGTAGTTGACGATGAAAGATGCGAGATGTTATAATAGTTTGATGACATTTACTCAAGTGTTTCACTTTTAATTGTGGGGCGAATTGCACGGAAGAGTTTCACGGTTTACCGATGATTCCTTCCGGAGCTTCGCCCCACTCATCATCCTTCACCCCATGAATATGCTGTGATTTCTTTTCTTCTTATTTATTTCTTCTTTTTTCCCTGTAGCTCTGCATTTTACCTGTAGCTTGTTGAAAGAACAGCATACGCGCTCCCACCGGGAAACCGAGACTGTGGCGCCATCTGCACTCAAAGTTGCAAGGTAAAACAGCTAGCGTTGCCGAGGCTCCGCGACATCTAGCACTCGCTTTTCTTTTCCATCTCGAAGGCCATGTTCACACGCAGCGGTGCGGTATTCACTGCTCTGTTGAGACGTGGGCATCGTGCAGGCCGCGAACTAATGCGGTTGTAACTTCTAGAATTTTTTTTTATTCCGGTTGCCGACTGCTCGTTCCCGTCAGATGAGGTTAATCACTTTAAATTTTTTTCTATACTGCATTTTATGACGCTCAATTCGGTGTTAATATGACTGTATATAGCTTCGGTGCCTCCATGAGTCTTGTACTGATGAGCATGAGAAACGTGCTTAACGTTTTGCCGGCGGCATTATTAATAACTGATGTGGTTTTACGTGTCAAAACTGGTACATGATTGGGAGCCACGCCGCAGCGGATGGCTCGGAAAATTTCGACCAGCTGGGGCGCCTGAACGTCTACTGAAACGGCACAGCGCACGGGCCTCTTCCGTTTCGCTTTCACTGAAACGCGGCAGCCGGTCCCTGGATCGAGCTCGGTTTGGCAACGACGTCGAGGGGCGTCTATAGAAACACCTTTGGAGGGAACATTCCACATGTCTAGAACAGTAAGACTTGTCAGGGTATATTTAGTACTCGAGAATAACTTAATGAAGTGTGAGAGAACTTTTACATTCAAAGCCGGTTTCAAAGAACTCGCAGGAAAGCGGTAATTAGTTCGATATACAGCACAATTCGATACATAGTTTACGGACAATTCCTCTCATCGCGCATGTGGAAGAAAAAGAAAACCTTTTATTGGGTTTAGTCTCGTGCCTTAAAAAAGGCAGAGCTCTGTGGGACGTCATTGAATTCCTAATAACTTAGGACTTCAGCAACGTCCTAGAGAGTTCTGGTTGATTGTCATTAGTGCTTTATACGCCAGTCATGCTACTGATGCTAGTAAATATACCGTGCATGTGTAAATAATTACGCACGCGCGCAGCGCAAAGTGTGCTTTGTCCGGTGAAATTCTTAGTATGATCAGCCCCGTCACACATTTTCATGGCGGTGAACGTAACTTTAAAAAGCAAAAGAGAGAGAAAGAGAAAGCGAGAGGACACTAGCTACGTGCAACACTGTTGCCATAACGACACGATGTAGGTCTGGAATGCGGAGTCCATACGGGCAGCTGTACGATAGGCGTGCGCTGCATGTCCCTACAAGCGTCAAACTAGTTTATTGTTCCCAACGTTTCGAAGCCAACTCGGTTTCTCCTTTAGAGGGCGAATAGGATCTTCAGGAGCATAGAACTCTAGGGGGAAGCGAAGGCGAGGGTGGGACAGAGACGGGGGAGCATCCGTTCACAATGCGGTGGCAGGACAGTTCGAGGCACTATTGTCCCCTTCCTGTCTCTCCGGCGGCTGCCTTTGGAGCGCTTCAACCTGTGACGGGTGTCCTGAATGAACTTTCTGTCTCGTCAAAGGCGATGCGATGGTCGCAGTCTTCCGAGTGCTCGGCCAGCGTGTTACGTTGTGTTTAAAATGCACGTACTTCCTGTCTGTGTTGACGAATCTTTTGAGGCAGTTTTCTTTTTCTTTTTTTTCTCTCCCGGTGTAGGACGCTTGGAACCCGGAATATTTTCTCTCTTGTGGCGGGTTCCCTGGGCTTTCGTACATCCTAGCCTGTTATGTTGGTCGGTTTGTGGACCTCCCGTTCTTTAAAATTCTGGAAATGCCTTCACTGGCGCCTCTAACGTATGGGAGACAGTCGCGTTTCTTGGAAAGGGTCGAGGGCTGCAGGGCCCTGAAGGTTACTTCTCCTCTACTGCCAGACTGTCTTGCGTACGAAGTGGCTGGGGTTAAAGTCCCTAGATCTTCTTTGTTTTGGAGTTCGGTGAAGACAGTTTTCTTTTCATCGCGTCTGTCAGATGCCAAATCGCAAAGCGTTTCGGTTCTTAATTGGGCGTTGACTACATAAGCTTTGTGGATAGCCGATGTTTGAACTGTAGTGGATGTAACGAGCGGCACGGGTCTGTTTTAGGCAAATTGAGAGAGGTAGAGAGTCGGCATCTCGGCTGATTACCAAATCGAATAAGAGGAGGGACTTGTCGTTTTCGCGTTCACAGGTAAGCTGAACGTCCGGTTCTATGGGGTTCAGGTAGGTGGCTCAGTAGACTGGCAGCTTGTGATGCATTTGTAACGCAGGAACAATCATCAACGTGTCTCAGGAAAACTTTAGGTTTGGGGTCAGAGGGGTTCAGGGCTCTCCTTTCGATGTTTTCTGTGTGGATGCGGGCTACGGTGTCACTGAGACTGAAGCCCTTTGCCCTGCCTGTACCACTCACCCTTAAAAGTACCGGGAAAAGACACTTTTCCTTGGGAAACAAAGTTTTTTTTAATATTTTTTCACGTGATATTGTGTTTCCTCTATACGCAATTTTCACACGTCAATAAATATAACTTGACAATTAGCGCCCCTTTTCGGTCTTCGACTGTGATTACCTTGCTGGTTTTTTCTTGTTTGCTCTCTTTTGTTGAAGTTCTGAACGTGGACCTAGCACCGCAGCCAAACCATGTGAGTGCACCAGCGGCTTGAGAGCCTAGCAATACATATACACGACATGTTGATCGCATGCCTGGTGCCTCGCTGTGCACTGGTATACAACCGCTGCTACAATCGTTCCATTCTTCTCAGATCATACGGCACGAAAACGCGTACCGTACGAGCAATCAACTGTTTCTTGTGAGCAAGTGCGACCAGTATTACGTCACGATTATTATTTTTGCACGGCGTTTTTGCACAGCATTATTTTGCACACCCGCGTCTTTGGAGTCATCTTCATTATCTCTTAAAGCGTTCATTACATTATTGCTTTGCGTTTGTCAACTGCGCATGCGCAGCGTGATGTGACCGAGCTCAGGAGAGGCGGCCTCCAGGCTCCGGAGACAAGGGATATTTGAGAAGCTTTTACGAAGGATGGGAAGCGTTTAATTACTTAGTAACAGAGCTGTAAGAAACCAGGCGAAGAGACTCTCCTCTACATCAGAGGGCCCAGACACCACACATGAGCCAGAGGAAGACGAAAAAAAAAAAATTGACGGCAGATCCACGAGGTGAATGATGATGAGATTGGGCGAAGCTCCTGGAAGTAATCATCGGTTAAACCGTGAAATTTCTTCCGTTAATTCGCCCGATAAAAATGACGTGAGACGATTGATTAAATGTTTTATCATACTTTTATTGCTGGTTTCCGTTGTCCTTTCATTATGACCGCTTTGTGGTCGGTGAAATGTAAGCTAAGTGGTTCTTGCACTGCTTACACCATTGCTTTACCTGGCGTCTTTCGTTAAGCAGCTGGCGTCTTTTCGTTTTGCTTTAGAAACATCTGGCGTCTTTTCGTTTTGCTTTAGAAACATCTGGCGTCTTTTCGTTTTGCTTTTAGAAAACATCTGGCGTCTTTCGTTGGTTTATTTCATCAATCAACGGCGTTTTGAACAAAATTTTTATTGTTTAATCACGCACAGGAGAAATCTCACCAGGCACTACCTTGGAGGTAAACAATGGCTGCTACTGGGAATGAGAGACAGCAGAAGTCGGCTTTTAACACTGCTACTTCTACTAACGTTTCCTACTGGAACATGCCAATGGCTGCTAATGGGGAATGAGAGACAGAAGAATTCGGCTTTTAGTTAACGCGCACGTTGCGAATTTTTTTTATTGTTGAACAACGCACAGGAGAAATCTCCCACCGGCACCACCTTGGAGGTCAAAGCGTAAGACTGGTTACGCACTACGACTACGACTACAACGAGGGACGAACGGGTGCCGCTTTAAGGAGCTTCGCCCCTAAAAAAAGCCCCGCGCACTCCCGACACCCTCCTTTTATATCCGTGGCGAGAACGCGCTTCTTGTCCAGCGTTCGTCGCGGACGCGGACAGCGTCCAGTAGCAACGTCGATGCGCGTTCCAAGCAGCGCACTGTATAGAAGAGTGTTCGCGTTCATGTGGAACGCGGACCGCGCATGGCCGGCACGCCGCTGGGCGTCCTTTGCCGGCTATGGGCTTCGTTCACTGACCAGAGGGCGCTACGTTGCTTTCGTTGGACGGCTCAGTGTCGCTGACATTGACCGCTCGGGTTGCACTTGTGAGACGCGCGCGTTCGTCCATAGCGCGCGCATGGTGGAAGCCGAGGCGACGCGCGCGTTTCTTCGCTGCTTTTCAGGTGGCGTACGAAGAAAACCACACGAACGCTCGCGTCACCCGCTGAAACAGTTTGCTGCAGGTTTAGAGCGCGCGTCTGAAAGGGAGCAAAAGAAAAGAAAGTGGGACGCGCAGTGTAAACCTGTTGTCGTGCGCATCGCGTTTGTGTATTGTCCGGCCAGAGTCTGCCCGATTTTGCTTCTTCTGTCCGCCAGGCTGTGCATTCTGGCGCTGATGTCGCACATGGAAAACACTGCACGGAGCCTATAACTGTTTCTTGTGAGCAAATGCGACTAGTATTACGTCACGATTATTCATTATTTTGGCACGGCTCTACACCCGCGTCTTTGGGGTCATCTTCATTATCTCTTAAAGCGTTCATCACACTATCGCTTTGCGTTCGTCAACTGCGCATGCGCAGCCGCACCTGTGAAAAGCCATTTTCTGGCCACCTCAGCTTCTACACCACAAGTGTCCCCCGTTGCCGTGGTTCATTGGGGATGTTGACCGCTTGAGTGCATTTTCACTGTTTGCATCTTCCGCGGCTCGGTATGACAGTTCCACGCGTGTGCGAGTCGAACGAATCTGCTCAACAACGCTGTGAGCAAAAGCACGGCGAAACTACAGCGTGGATTAACTGGCTATGGTGGTGCCTCGGCCGGTAAGTACTACACCAGCTTCTCCGGGAATGGTTTACTTCGGCTACGCCAGCATTTGAGTAGCCCCTATTTTAGCTCGCACTGCTTTTCTTGCTGGAAATCGACAACACGGCATCCTTTGGGTTCTGCAAACTGAAGTTTTGACGTGACGTTTGTGTGAAACCCATAACATTTTTCGCCACACTGAGCGAGGTGAAGGACAAAGGTAAACACCCTGTACCAGTGGTTGAGGTGGCTCATGGGGGCGTAAGTGCGTTGAAGTCTGCCAGGGCTTACTAACGTAGCGATTTATGATCGCAGACGCAGGGCTTTCACGTGGCCAATTCACGATGTGATTGTGAGGCACGTTGTAGATAAAAGCTGTGGAAATTTCGACCGCCTGGGGTTCCTTAAACTGTTTTAATAACGCACAACCACGACCCTGTAGCATTTCCGCATGAATCGAAAATGCAGCCATTATGGCCAGGGTAGAACGCGCGTCTTTTGGATGAAGAGATAGACGCTAATATTCTGTTTCAGTAGTTCCGTGCAGCACTGTGCAAGCTACAGGCGTCTTGGGCCAACCAGCAGGGCGAATACATATTAAACGTGTCCTTCCGTGCCGTGTCGTCTGCCAATGGGGAGCGCTGAAGCGGGAGCCTTGGATGGACGAGGATATATATGGGCGGCTCACAGCTGCGTGTCTGCACAGTGGCATGTCGTCTCGCTTCGCAAGAATTCTGCGCTCGATGACCTCGTAGTCTTAGCTCTGCTGTGCCGAACTAGTGAAACAGAGTATACATATATCTACTACATGCCATCGCGGTGGCCTCGACTTACTGTTCAACTATTGCGTCTCCATAATTTTGGTATTTTTAGTTTATGGGATTTAGCGAAATAACTGGATCGGAGAAGTGCGCAGGCGTAGGACGGTGAACGCAACTATACTGTCAGCACGTTATTTCGCAGATTTTTTGTTACCATTTCTGCGCGGTTATCGCTGTCTACGGAAAATGCGGCGGTGGTTTCGGACGCCTGCTTCGAAATGGATGTGGCGTTGCTGTTGGCGGATTCACTTCCTTCGCAGAAAATGACTGTATAAAGCGGCATCGCTTGTGTTCAGGCAGCTTCGACGACACAGTATTTTGAATCTGAGCAGTGTTTGGGATCGCTTCCACTTCGAACGTTGCTAGACCTAGCAAGAGAACAGCTGTAAACGCCTCTACACCATATCAATTTTTGTTGTTGAAGCGTGGTTGTACATATATTGATTTTTATTCTCGAACAGTTGGAATACCGCTGCACGTGGGAGGTAGTACGTGAGCTTTCCAAAGCACACATGAGGGACAGCTTTTTGTTGGCGACTTTTATGTTGTAGTGAGTAGAACTCCAAACTAGAAGAGAAGGTCAGGGGAAGATGGAGTCTTGAATCGAACAGATCGCTAAAAACGATGTGGAACAGGAAATGTCGCGGGAGCCAACGCTTAGACAAGTGGGCTTGTCTTCGTCTAGACGGTGACTCCTGACGACCTGACGATAA
>CM023484.1:97986430-98036545 GCA_013339685.2 Hyalomma asiaticum | reverse complement strand
GCCCAACTCTGTGTGCCTCGCCAACGGTTTTGCGCATTTTCGGGTGAAAGTGGCGTCGCTCGTTCTTGCACAGTATGTTTTGCGTGTGTCGTCCGTACACAAGTTTCTCGTAAGCGTTGTTTTCCAGTCGTGACAGGGCAGAGGTAATCTAACCCGTCGCAGCCGTGGGAACCGTTTCAGTGATGTTTTTGCCAGCGCACGGACAGCATGCTGTCGCCTTAGGGACGATAAGCAGCCAAGCTACGCGAAGAAAAACGCGGCTCTGTGTGGGTCTGCAAGAGCAACCTTTCAGCCGGGCGTCTCACTCCATCGGTTCCCTTGATTCTGAAAGGTGAGTTTTCGAACTATTTCTCGTGAGCCATCGTAAAGACAACAAACGAGTACGAAACCACACGATAGCTTTCATGCAAAATGGGGTTGCATCCTCTCCTCGATACTATTGTTACAATGAGTGCAGCGTTTCGTGTGTTTGGACGAGGGCCTAATTAACAGGGAGGCGCGACGGGCGCAATTAAGAGCGCTTATACGTGTCCCCTCATGCAGGCCATGGTCAGAGTCAAACACGCGTGCTTCAAGCTAGACTACCGCGATTGTGCCTGAAGTTTTGTCAAGTTTTGTCTTTGTAGGAAAGCTGCCGTGTAGGTTTCGAAAAAGAGATATAGATGCTGGTTCAGCTTTAGATTAAATTGTATACTGTGTACTCATGTTTCGTCTGTCTGCAAAGCCATTCCACGCCAGCAATGGCGCTGCGTTGATAACATTTGTTCTTATTTTCTGTATGTTTTTTTATGTGCAGGATTACATGTGGACCTTTAAGTCGTCTGCGTGTTCGTCCCGTGTTGTGCGATGCTGTGAAAGTGATTGCATCTGTAAGTGTCCTTTTAGTTATGTTGTTAGGGTCGAGCACTGTGGCGAGGTGTGGTACCATGCTTGTTGACTGTTAAGTCATGCAACGCATGAACCTGCAGATGACTCATTTATTCTCAGTTGCTCTACCCTGGGTGTCGTGTAGGGTTCATTTCACCCACACGCTTTAACAATGTAGTTATTTAGAGCAGCATGAACTGACACACTTGTAGTTTCACTTTCACTGTAGCATGCGTAGGGGCAAATTATATGGTCAAGAAAATATCTAAGTGGTTTTGTCTTCTGTGTGCATAGCTTGGTTCCGGATCCTTGTTATTACCACATAATCAGTATTCATTTAGCTGCCTCTATGATTTTATCTTTCATGTGCAGAGGCAACTCCCCAAGAAGCTCCAAGATGTGCATCTGCGGCATTCACTTCCAGTCAAGACGTGCAGAACCCCGGCAACAATGGTGGCAACAGCGCAGCAGAACTTGAAATTCGCTTTACAGCAAATGTGTGGTAGTTTTGCTGTGTTAATAGGGAATAGTAAATTTCCAACAGTATCATTTCTCATTCTATATGCAGGCACACCTTCACAGCCGTCACCAGCTGCGCTCCATTGTGCATGGAACTGCTATTGTCATGAGGAGCAGTTTTTTGGTGAAGAACTGCTTTTGAGCAAGGTTACTTTCTACCGTAACATTTTAACAGGCTTGCCACACAAGAAAGGGAAGTGATGATTTTGCACCCTCTTCAAATTAAATGTACAGAGACAAGTTTACCAGTTCCTTTGGATGAGACAGGCCCATCTTCACCAGAGGCGATTATTCCGGAAGAGCATGGTCATCGCTACGAGTAGGATTAGTGATTTTGTCCTGATCTGTAGCTGTATGCTTACACTTCTCGAAAGCCTGCTTTATTGATCAGCGTTAAAGTTTAAAAATCATAAAGATAGTGTATCTTTAGCTTGAAATTTTGTTAAGATGTTAAAGCTTTTTTCAAGGCTGAGGAAAATGGCACAGCCAAGGACAATGAAGTATTAGGGCATAAAGGCTTATGCGTGCTGTCTATCACGTATACGTAATTTTCCTGTGTTTAAAACGATTTCTCCTTGTATACAGAATTGAGGTGCTGTATTGGCATTTAAATATTCTGCAAAAAAAATACGCCGGATGTGCAATTATTTCAGCGTCTGCTTTGATTTATCTTTCTGAGAGCATCTCTGGCGTACAGAAGAAAATAGTCGTGAAAGCAATATGCGGAGATGAGTAGAGTGGTGGCCTAACTGATGCTACACAATTAGAGATGTGTAGCATTTGTACTGCGTTTGGTGTAATGTATCTACTTTCTTTCTTCCGCAAGATTACACTTTTCCCATTACTAAGTAATAAACAAATTGTTTTAGAAGTGTCTTAGCATGTTTTTGAAAGCATTTACGTTTTATAAGAACAAACAAGCCACTGTTTGTTAGCGCGGCTGCTGTCATTGTTCGGATCACGTGACGCAATAATTTTTATTCCGTCATGATGGCTGAATGATTCTGATGAAAATGCGGCGTTACAGATAGAAGGGATAACACAGCACCATTGCCCAATACTTTTCCATGCGTTAGAAGTTTGTCAACCTTCAGCAATTTTGATCTAACTCGCTCAACATTTCATACTATTGCAGAATTACAATTCCTGATTTCTGGAAGTTTTATTCGATGAAGTTATTGTAGGCTTTTGAAGTTGTCATTGAGTTTCGCTAACACATCATTGGGCTGATATTTTCTAACTAGGTTAGACACGAAAGAATACGTTCTAAGTTAAGTAGCTGATCCGAGTATTTTTCTCATGAGAAATTTCTACTATTGATTGCTTATGTTTTTCTTTTCTCAGCTGGACACGCATGCTTCGGAGCCAAACAGCCCCGTTGGAGCATCCAGCACTAGCATGGGAGGCATGTATTGTTCGTTTGCGAGACTGTTGCCAAGGCACCTGTGTGTGGGCAGCACGGGCTTTCACATCAATGTATGTGTCGATTCATGTTGCCAGTATTGAGCTGCTCAATTATGTAGTGTAGGAAGGTGAAAAGTTGCAGCTGACGGTGAAGTTCGTTTTTATTTTTGGTTAGACCTAAACTAAGTGCTAAGTGGCTACCAGGGAAATAACTGATATCAAATTATATAGCAAGTTCCTCCGTGACAATAATGTTTATGTGGAAGAGCAACTAAGATTGCACAGTAAATTCCCCGAACAAAATCATCAAATTTCTGCTGAAATATACGTTGATGTGTAGCAGGTAAAGTTGAAATTATAATTCTATATTTCAGGATGGATCACTGGTGTACTTTCTTGATTTATGGTAGCGTTATTTTGGTCGTGTAACACTAATATTTTACGAGTGGTTAAGACAAACGAAATAACACAGCAGCCTATTAACTGCGCCTACAGAAAGTTCTTTGTCATTCCTCTATGGAGCTATCACCTGTTTTACTTTTATTGATAGGTGACTTAAAAGTTAGTTTTTTAATACAGATTTGGCCTGAATTTGCTTTTTGCTTACAGTACCATGAAAAATGGCCATAGGCAAAGCAGCATGAACATTATGGTTAGCGTTGATAAGCTTTACTTGGGTATACCAAGATTATCTTCTACTTGATTGATTTTCTATAGGGCGGTTCAAAGAGTATAGAATGTGATTTTAGGCCTTCTGTGTTTCCTTATTGTGCTTGTGAAGTATCTGTTTCCCCTTGAGTTTATCTTGCTTACATGTTTCTATTTCGCTGTCTCGTAAACCACGACAGTTTCCCTAACGGAATCCTGGTGTTTTTTTTTTCTATGCGTTATATAGTTTGGTGTAATAACCAATACAAATGCAATATTTTGCCAATAGAATACAGCTTGTATTTCAAATCTGTATTTGTTGTCTTCCTAGTTGTTGCAGGCTGGCATTATGTGGCCGTCATGGCCGCAATAAAAGAAAAAGAAAGGAAAAGAACGCGCAGCTATAGACGATTTTCCGCAGCTAGTTTGTCTAAGCAAAACTAGATGGCGCCACCGCAGCGAAGCACCATGGCCTTCTCCTCGGCGGCGCGTCCGCGATGTGGCGTGTGGCGTCCGTTGCCCTGGCCTACGGCGAGAAGTGGGCGGCGACGGTGAAGGGGTAGTAGAAAGGAGAAAGCCATTATATCACGTGTTCAAACATGGCAGCGCCCGTTCGCCGCTGCGGAAAAGCGTCTATAAAAATAAGTGAAAAGCGACGCCCGCACAATATATTCGTAATGTCGCGCCATGTAGCATTAAAACGTGACGTCGTTTCCGCTCCCGGTTGTGACGTCATTTTTTAGCTGTCCCCTCCATACGTAGATGGCGACAGTTGCAACGACTAGCCACCTTCTTGACACATGGGCTTCTACGGAAGTTACGCTACCAGTTTACATATACCTTGCACGCAGTGCTAGGTCACGTGAATGCAGGCGGGAGATTGAATTGGCAAGCACATTTTCATTTGCCAAACAAAGGAAGGAGAGATCGCTCTTTTTGCAGCTTGTGATTGAAATGTAGGTGTTCAATTAAGCTGATACAGACCAAGCTGCTGTAATTACCAATGGTGGAGTCGAACCGGGCAAGAGAGATGCCAAGAAAGCACTCTACGACTTGCTCGTGCGGTCTCCCACGCGGTACACATTGCAAATACACCTGCTGCATCAGGGAGTTGCGGTGGCGGTGACTGACGTTATTTGATGTGCTTTGTGTTGGCCTTTCTGTTAGCGACGTAAAAACGCTATGTATTTCAGACACTCAGCATGCGTTTGTCCAGCTTTGCTGGACCTGGCAGAAATGCTGCACCAAAAGGCGCCTAAGGTTATGTGCAGGCTAGACCACTCTTAGGGTGAGCAAAGCTCAGCGTGGCCGGTCTCCGCGGAGCACTAGTGCTTGCAGCGTGGCAGCTCATCGAAGGTTATCTAGCGCATGCGCACAGAGGCTGGAGATGTCGAGGTCAATACTCGTTTTGTTTGAAAAGCGTGGGGTACGAGCTTGCCGTTCATTACAGCAATCCAAGCAAGGCGCGGTCCAGCGCTTTTCAAACACCACGAAACCCTGCACCCTCAATCCCCTGTGTGGCTGCGCTACATTCAGCTTCGATACGATGCCACGCCAAGAGCGCGGCTACGCGAAGCCATGTTCGCGCCAAGAGTCCACGGTCCTGTACATCAGCGCATTGTATCTTGGGCTTCTTCAGCAAAGCAGGCGTCAGTACAATAATGCACACTGGTAGCCCACTCAGCCGCAGTGCTGTGCGTGTGCCTGGTAATGTCACTTTACTCACGCGGCGAGTCACCTGGCATAAACACGCTGATTCTTCTCGTAAGAACAATTCAGCTGAGGAAATTTCCCCGCCGACTGCTTCGCACGACACCGATTTGCACAATTTTTTTCTGGTTAGAATTTTTAGCCTCAAACACAAAGCCGAATTTCGTACTCTCGCCTCGCCCCTAGAGCTGTTCGGGCGATTTCAATTGCTGCTCGTTGTCAGGGAAATGAAATTTTCAAAACTAACCTGGGAAATTGCAGTACAGTTGATTAGCAGTCACTCTCCAGCCGCCACAACCGCTGCCGCAGTGTAATGTAATCCTGCACAAAACAGCGGGGAGCATTCGCCGCCCCCAAAATGAAATTTGATAGCCTGAGGAATGAAAGACGTGTAGCAGGCAATGGGAGTAGGCACGGCTGGAGTAGTCCACCCTGGCGAGGACTGCAGCCTGGAAAAAAAAGACTTGGGATCGTTCACCCAAACCTGAGAAGGTGTTCATGCGACACCATGCGGATGTTATCACAGCAAGTTTTAGGAACATGCGTGATAGCTGATTAGCAGTTGTTGTCATACGGTGGTAGTTACTGCTAAGTTATATCACATGATATAGCACGTCCGCGTGCGCTGCTTGCCTCTTCTCGCTACCTTTATTTCATATATGTCACGCTGTTTCAAGTGAAGTCAAAAAGTGGATGCCTCGTATAAGTGCATATATCCAGGTATTACTCAATACGCATAACGCGGATTTGTCGGCACTCAGCGCGGAATGAACGTCGTTCATCAGGGTTCCCTTTGGGAAGATGGTGTTAATTTTTTTATTTTGCTGCTAGGCATCGTATGTTTCTGAAGTTCCTAGTTCATATAGAGTAGCGAAAATACAATAGAAACGTGACATCTTGTGTCACATGAAACAAAATTACCGAAACAAAATTACCAAAACTGAACTTCCGTCTCTGTTTATGGCAAACCTGTTGGACGGGAGGTGTACCTGATGCACAATGCATACGAAGCTACAATAAATTAGTGTGCGTGGGTTTCGTTCTGCTGATATTACTTTAAACAGCGAAGCTGTGCCAGCTCTCCGGAGAAGTAGCTGGTAATAGTAACGCTTATCATCATTACTTCTGGTGTCAAAGAGTGCGTGTGCACTTCTATACAATGCGCAACGTGCGGCGTTCGCCCGCGCACTTCACTTGAGTTCATGCCCTCAGCCCACTACTACACTAGCAAAACTGTGGCTGGTGGACGCACCACCTGGGGCGTGCGCCTCTTCCTTTCCGCATCACGACACCAGTCGCCTACTACTAAATACGGATGCGTTTCGTCGCGTACGAAACAAACCTCTCACCCTTGTATAAGACATACAGCCCTGCGGGTGCCGCGTGATCCCGTGGCGTCACCAGGTCAAGTTGGAGTAGAAACGTCGACGTCGACACGAAGTGTGGGCTGATCCTAGAGGCTGTGCGCCGTGTAAGGTGTAGAAAGCTTCAGGCGCTGCTCGAAGTGGCGGTTTCGATGCCCACAGTCGCGAAGTTTCATAGCATAGCATATACTTGAATAGTATAGAAGAAGGATGGGAAAAGAAAGAGATGCTGAGTAGGAGGGGCAGAGTAAAGCATAGCAGAGCCTTGTATAGTGTAGTGTAGCAAGGGGTTGCGAAATGCAGTTGAAGGTAAGAGGAGGAAGAGGAGGATGGGAGTGGTTGAAGCATAGCATAGACACGTACGGTATAGTATCCCTAAAGTTAGGAAATGGAAGTGAAAGTGAGGAGGAGGGGAGGCAGGAGGGGTATGTGAAAAACACGGCAAAGTCTTGTACTAGGGCAAATAGCAAAAGGTGGGGAAGTGAAGTTAGGGTGAAGAGGGAAACGATGGGGGGGGGGGGAACGCCACCACCTTCGCTGCTACCTGAGCCTTCGTACCACTAGTGCGGAGCTGCCCCAATTTTTTTTTATTTACCATTCGACACTGTGCAGGAACTTCAGTCTCAAACCATTATGCCCACCACAGAGGAAGAGTGCCTTTGTTACGGAAGCAATACGGAACTACAATTCCTCAAACTTACAGAGGAGGAAGCCTCAAGGAAATCTTTCGACTATGCATATACTCGTTTCTCCAGAGTACAAAATCGACATCATCGCGAATAAAACATATAACTGTTGTTACGCTTATTCCAGTTAAACGTGATCTTAACAGAGGTACGCACCCGAAATGTATGCGAGACCTGTAGATCGGGCCCGGTCACGCTAAATGACTTAATATAGGTGACCATGGATAATAAAAGCCAGTTTCGCCAGAAGGGCGAAGCAATGTAAGCGATGGCAATGCATGGTATAAACACGAAGACTAGCAGTTTTATGGACAATATGAATTGTAGTGAGCGTTGGCTTATTAAGTAAGCATGAAGGTGGGTAAAGTACCATGTGACGGTTGAACGGCAGAGACAACAGTCCAGCGGAGCTGCGAGCAAAGTGATGTATTGATTTCTTCAGGACTCGCGTCACACAACGACATCGCGCTAAGCAGGTGAACATTTCGCGCCTTGCGACGTCAAGAAATTTGGCTTAGCACAGCGGGATCAAGCGAGGCACCTGAAACGAAGCACGTGATCAAGGAGCTACTACGCGGTAGAAACATACGCGTTGAAGTCGGCCAGCCGACGAGAGCACCGTGCCCTTTCCAGCGGAACTACGTGTAAGCATGGGCCTCATCAGAAGAAAGCAGCTCAGGGGTTCCAGCTTGCACTGTAAGAAGACCCGCGTCTGTAACAAGATCCATGCCTGCCGCGGTGACCCACGCGAACAACAAACCACTCGAACAACGAACTAATTGGGCTAGCCCCCGGGCGCTCGCCCGCGTGCTAGCTTGGTAACCGAGCAGTCGTGGATTCAAGTCCCGGCTAGGGTGCGTCAAAAAGATTTCTGTTTTATTTTGTTGTTCTTTAGAGCATTGGAACTATTGAATGGTTTGTAACGTCCCAAAACCAGCTCTGATTATGAGAAACGCCGTTGTGGAGGTCTCCAGAAATTTCGACCACCTGGTGTTCGTTAACGTGCACTGACATCGCACAGCACACGGGCCTCAACATTTCGCCTCCATCAAAATGCAGCCGCCGCGGCCGGGATTCGATCCCGCGACCTTCGGGTCAGCAACCGAGTGCCATAGCCACTAGACCACCGCGGCGGGGCAGCATTGGAATTATGTATAACTAGTTATATACATAAGGGGGAGATCGACGACGGCAAAAACTCCATTCAAGTGTCTATATAATTGCTATCGCAATTATACATTCAGTAGATCAGGGACTCTTCCATGAAACCTCCTCTCTGCGTAGCTCCACCTTGACGACAACCTTTGGGCCGTCTCGTAGGCCCGCGATATGGTTCTGGGGTAGAACTTTGTCCTCCCCTCGAGGGAGACGCAGGTCAGATAGCGCATAACTCTGCAGGACCTGTTGGAGGTTGTTCACCACCGCTACCACCACCACCACCACGTATTTTTGAAGCAATGCTGTGAATTTATTTCCTGCGGAGCTTCGAACTCCACACTCCGCACTAAAAATCTAGAAAAAATAGTTACAGGGCCACCATCTTAAACACCAAACTGAGTGTACCCAAGGTCTTCGTCGAATACCAGCCTTAGAAAGCTAATCTCATTCAAGAGGCTGTTTACGGGATCGGGATTCCATGGTTGCCAGTTGTCTGCGCGTTTTAAATCTCCATCTTCGGGACCGATGCTTCCACCTTGGGGTACTTTGAAGCCGCTGTCGCCGTTATTCGGTGCTACATTTGTTGCAATGTCTGAAAGACGAAATGGCAGCATCAGAGCATTACCTAAATAATGGGGAGGAGGAGATCGAAAGTTCTATAATGGTTTGACCAACTATGAATGAGGAAGAGAAGGGTGGTTGCGTAATATATATCCTCGAATCATAACCGCTGAGGAGATGTCTACAAGTTTTCAAGTACATATGCTCTGTAAGGAAGTGCTAGCGAGCCTCATGTGAAGGGGTGGTAGACTGATTTGTTTCATTTCTACTCCCCATTTCCTTTTATTAAACTTGGGCAGCGCTACACGCGGCTAGAGTAATGTCTTTTTTTTATTCTAGGGGTATTTCGTCCCAAAACGCCGATATGATTACGGGAGACATCGTACTGGAGGGCTCCGGATATTTCAACCGCCCGAGGTGCTTCAAAATGCACTCACACCGCAGAGTGACCTCAAGATTTCGCCTACATCTAAATGCAGCCACCGTCGCAGGGATTAAATCCCGTGGCTTTTCGGATCAGCAGCAGAGTGTTATAGCTACTAGACCGTCGTAGCGGGGCTAGAATAATATCCTCGTGGCAAATGGCTATTCTAATTTTATCGGCGCAGCGTGTACTCATAACATTATTTGTGTATTTCAGAGGCTACAGGGATTTATTTGTGCAATGTAATGAAAGAAACGTACTTCGGCACGTTAAGATGTCGTATAGAGATTTTATTTGCAAAAAGCTTCGCGAAAAGCTAATGCATTGGATAGGCCCTGCACAAAGGAGACCTTGTCGTTGTCTTCAGTTAAGCAATAAATTTCAATAACTCTCTAACTAACTCGCATTTGCATGCATTCGTGAATACAAGGTTCCGTAGTAGCATGTTTCACCATCTCATGGGTAACAGCGACCTACATGGATCTTGGTAAGCTCTGGCTTCCTTCGCTACCATGTATGTAGGGGTGGTTTAAAGAGCTAAAAGGTCTGTATTATTGCCAAAGCTTTTACAGAGAAGCCAACCTCTAGAATAGTGCAGCATTTTACACAGAAGTGGTGGAAAAATAAGAGACTGCGCCAACGGACATGCAGTCTAGAGTGACGTCACGCACCGGACGGCCGGTGTCTCCGCCTACGCAGAACATTGCCGCCGCTCTTCGAACGGCCACGTTTAGTGTCGGCAGCGATGGATGGATGGTTGTAGCGATAGAATTCAGATAGAGGCAAAATACAAAAACGCCCACGTACTTAGATGGACGTAGGTTCATGTTAGGCTGACTCTTGCTTGTTTTCTAATGTAAATCGAGCTGGCTCTTTAACGTAACGCACCGTATCAGACGATGTACTGGGTAGTACAGGCTGGGTGTGCGGGTAGGGGAACTACATCATTATTCGCAGAAGCAACTGGTTACAGCGTGTTGGTCATATGGGCGCAGACTCTCCATATTTAACATGTTGTATCCGACTGCGGTCGTCGTAAGCCGTGAAGTATATTACTCATTACTTGTACCCACACTGAGGTTGTATTTGTTCTTTAAAAACGAGGAAGTATCCGGACCGTGACTCCATAATTGTACTTACGGTTACTGCCCCCCCCGCCCCCCATTTTATATTTCCATACGGTTCGAAAACTTCAATTCAGCGACGTCTTGTTGTTGTTGTTGTTGTTGTTGTTGTGACATTTGTACCACTTCTTTTCCTGGCTCGATAAAACAGCGAAGTTGCATACGGCGTTCCTATAGCTACCCATGATGGCAGCAGCCGTGTGCGCTCCGCCAAAACGCGCGCGTTCTTCGAGTCAGCAGAAAGCAGTTGTGAAGGGGATTTGATCAACAGAGAATGTTGTGTAGCGAAGAATAGGGACGCTAGCGAGTCCAGCGCTGTCGCTCGCACTCAATTGGAATCTCTGCACTGCTTTGACTGTGCCATTGTGCATGGTACAACGGCTTGAACGCTGATCGAGGCTTTCACAGCTAACCTTTGATACCACACCGACATCCGCTGTGTGGTGTGGTCAGGTGCGCTGGTCATTGGTTATCGCAGAGCGGGATGGCTAAGAGTTTCCCATGTTCACATAGAAATAAGCGACCATTGACTCGTAGTCCTGTATTTAAAAAAGACAATTTGGAACAGAGTCCACATTTGATTTTTTTTACCATCGTCGCCACAAAGCTGTTCCGTTATGTTCAGAACCTCTAGCGAAATACTTCGGGCGATTGCAGTTCGTCTCTATGTGGACATATATACCTTTTAATCCTCGAAATATGACACTGCATAATGAACAGCCACTCGTTCATTCATTCATTTAATTGTGCCCTCAAGACCGAAGTATTAGAGAAGGAGTGGGTAACAAACACAAAAAATACAGAAATACAAAAACGCTAACAAGGAAAAAAAACAACCAAAAAAGACACCGTAAATATGGTGCCTTGTACACGGTCATATTATTACAATGATTATATAAATACATTTATACTTGCAGTGAATTATGAGAAATCATCCCGTTGAAACCTCAATTACAAAACCCCGCTTACCTGATGGTAGTACCATCACCAAGGCCATTGCGAGTAGGAGAACGAAAGGTCTCATTTTTCTCGTTCAAGAGAGCCCGTCTGAATCAAAGGCGAAGCGTTAATTGAATCATAAACAACGCGCGCCAGCATGTGCGATGTTTAAGAGGGATCGGGAGATGTTCGACTAACGAGCATGCATGTTTTACTCCAAATGCATAATGCCGAACAAAATGGCACGCACTGGCAGCTGTTAGTTCGCGTCGTTCCGAACATTAAATAAAATTCAGGTAGTCAAGTATTCAGCCAAATATAATCTGTTCAGGCTGCGTGTGGCAATAATGAAAGCTAATGTTAGCGACAAAATCACAAAAAGCTTATGTTTCGGGGCGTCCGCAGGTGCCCTGCTTGCAATACAGTAGACGGAGCACCGATGCGAAGTACGCAGTGTACTCGGCAGCAGGGAATTTTAGCGCACCCAGTAAACCGGTATACGCAAACGCGTGCTAGATACCAGACAGCGTATAACGTTGTTTGTCACAGTCAAGTGGCGCCAGCTATGGGTAATAAACAGAACAAGGAAGCCCACGTGATCTATGTCCTCCATTCTGGCAGCCACTCGCTAAGACGGCGGACTCGACAATTTTAGTGTCTAGCTCAGAAACGGTGTCGAATTGTCACGAATGTTTTACTGTCGAAGCTCCATGATACAAAGCTAAAGCAACTGCCAGTTAGAAACCCGAGGGCTTGAGAGCGCGCGACGTCGACTCGAAAGACTCGATGCAGAGGGATACGCTCCGGTGATTTGTGGGGTTTAACGTCCCAAAACCAGCTCTGATTGTGAGAGACGCCGTAGTGGAGGTCTCCGGAAATTTCGACCGCCCGGGGTTCTTTAACGTGCACTGACATCGCACAGCACACGGGCCTCAACATTTCGCCTCCATCGAAATGCAGCCGCCGCGGCCGGGACTCGATCCCGCGACCTTTGGATCTGTAGCCGAGTGCCATAACCACTAGACCACGGTGGCGGGGCAGGATACGCTCCGGGTGGCCGGCCACGTTTGCGCATGCGCTGATTACACCCGGTATTCCGCTCTATGCAAAGTGCTTTGCGTATTTACGTTTACTGTGCACGCTAAAATTTCCTAATGAATGGGCATAAATATGCTCACAACGTCAGATGAGTGTATAACACGTGTGTGACTGCTCAATAAGCCGTATGACGTGTATATATCAATGGACAAGCACGCCACATCCTTAGGAAGTGTTAACCAGAAACTGCACTGCGGCAGAATCTTCGACCATTCTTTTTCAACTTAGTCAGTGGCCTCAATTTTTCTTATTAAATGTGAATCAGCAGTAAGTTTAACGAAGGCTTTCCGTCATTACATAGGAACGCTTTATAACGGTTAAGCGTTCAGAGGAAAAGCAGGCTCCACAAAGGCGTCTCCGGATGTCATCAGGGAGGGATTGAACACGACGGCTCACTGAAAAGGAGTTGAAATATAAGACTACTGGAACGTGGATGAGCTTGTCTAGAGAAGAAGGTGCTGTGCTAACTTCTAGATTCGGAGATCGACATGTGGTTACTGAAGCGTACGGCGCAATCTAGAACACCATAGAGGCGACTAAGACTGTTGTGCACTCTTTCCGTCTACGCGTTGAGTAAAACAGGAGCTTTTAAAGGATCTTCTGCTAGCCGCGAAAAGCTGGCTGAAAGATCTCAATGCTTTCATTTGAGGCAACTGAACGAGACCTCGTTTAGTTTCACTATTGCGTTAACGTTGAAGCAATACCATGCAACTAATTTATTTTTACTCGGAATAAGATATTGTAAAAGTGCTCTGGAGCTGCGCGACTGGTCACTGGGAGGCAAGAACAGGGAAATTTGAAAATACTTGTAACGCTATTTTGGATGTTAAGCGTTAGCACTATTCTAAAGAAACAGGAAATGCCGAATAGCGGGCAGGTGCAGGGTGTTATACTCACTTTGGTGACGGTTGAGTGAAGGCCCACGCTGAGGTGGGAATTTCGCGCTCTTTTATTCTACTTCTCGAGCAAATTACGCGGTAATAATTGCAAAGAAAATAAAATAAAAATGTAAGATGAAACAAAACTGCAATACCAGTTTCTGTAACCATCAGCCAATGGCAGCGAAGTTTGAGCAAATACGAAAAACGATTGGTTTCTCGTCGGTGCATGGCTTGAGGAGCAGCCAATGGTGTTCTAGCATCCGTGAGGGCGCAGCTGGTTTGCTCCCACATCGCCCCTTCCGCATTAGACAGGGACATGCTGTTTCCTGGGTGACACAACCTACGTGCTTTTTTTGGAAATGTGTACCGCGAACTTTTGCATACCTTACGCGACAGAAGATTGATTAGATGGCTACGGGTTGAAGCGCGGTGAACAAAAAGCTTTGGAGTTAGAAGAAATATGTATATTTTTCGAAATTATGGGATATGCGACCACTGCTTAAGCTGAAAAATATATCTTTCTCTCGGCGCCATAACTGCTACGTCAATTACATTACGCCTGATGACCTGCGAGCATGCAGTGTCAGTTCGCTTTTCCAAAAATATCAACAACAACAACAACAAATGAGTTTCTTAAAACACCTCACTGAACAATAGCCACTCAGCTGGTTAGCCACTCCGTCCGAAGCGAAAGGTTATGTGATCAATTACCCTTTGCAACAGCGATGTTGATAGTGATAGTGTTACACCTAACTAGAGGGCCTGTTTTGTAATATCCATGCTATCCTACTGATGCGACCAGTGATCACACCAGTAAGCGCCCCATCGAAGACGACAAACTGCCCGTAATACTTGAGCCCTTCGTGTTTTAGAACACCGCAGGCTCGACGAAAACCTCTCCATCTGGAACGTTGGAAACGTGAGGAAGTTATTGAGACGAGTAGCCATCAGGGCTTCGTGCTGCACTATACGGATTGTTTTATCCATCTACAGAAACTCAAGAAACTCTCACACTTTTTCCTTCCCCTTGTCATTGCAATATGTGACGGTGTCAGAATGATGGACGTGACATCACAGCAGTATTGCATTTGTCCATCGGTCTGCATTTATAACGCTTAGGCCACACGGCTGCTCTGCGTTACTTGGCTTATACCATTATGTGGAATAAGCTGATCTCACTTTGCGTTGCCAGTTTGGCCCATGAAGCGAAAGTCGCGAAATGGAAATGGAAAGAACGTGGAGAGGAAGCCGATGACTTTCGGAGCGATCACTCTTGGAAACCGCGGGTAGCTTTATTTATTCGTGATATGCGATTACACCGAGAACGAAACGTAGTTGCCATGGAGCTTTATTCACATCCACTCTTTCCTCGATCTGCCTAACGCTTTTCACTACTTTGCCTTTCCAAATGTTGTTCGTCTAAGCAATTCTGCTACGTATCGTATCGTATGCTTGTTTGCTATAATTACGACGCGTTTCGTAATGTCGTGGCCGGTTATGCGGCTAATAAAAGCTCAATATTAAGAATTATCGCAATTTCGTCTCCCGGAACTATGCAGAGTGTTTCGCTCTGCGTTGTTTCGTCTTTTCCAGATTTACGTCAACATCGCGCAATATTTTAATAGTGTTCGACTACCCGCCATGGACAAATGATAATTCGTTTCGTTTAAAGGGGTCGTAAAGCGTTTGCTGAAAGTTTTGTAGTATCCCGACCCGCCAATCCATGATGTGCACTGTTAGCTTGCAGCATATGGGTTGATTTAGAGCTATTAAAACGGGGTTTCTATTTTCCCAGCGTCAGTTCCCCTCAACTCTGCAGCCAAAGTCACCTTAGTCTCCACCGTGGCCTC
The DNA here is from genome assembly GCA_013339685.2 of Hyalomma asiaticum. Lineage (NCBI taxonomy): Eukaryota > Metazoa > Arthropoda > Arachnida > Ixodida > Ixodidae > Hyalomma > Hyalomma asiaticum. Next base: position 98,021,312 of record CM023484.1, on the reverse strand, counting down.
CGAGAATGGCGCGCCCTCGGAGGCCATGGAAAAGCAAACCGTGCTCGAGTCTTGCTTCCGAACATCGGCACCACACCGTGTGCAAGTGGTTTCTTACTTTCTTGCTTTCATATATATAGAATTCTTTATAGCAGTCTTTTTTTTTAAAGTGATGCATCATGAGTAGTACTTCATGAACTGCGCTATTATTTCGCACCCACGTTGTCGTACGCGATGCACACAGTATGGACGTATATGTCACGTATTGCATACACTCAACTTACGTAGTTTCTGTTCGATCTCTCCCTCTCCTGAGACCCACAGGGTACTTTTAATAAATAAATAAATAAATAAATAAATAAATCTCTCATCCCTCTCCAGATGGTGCAGCAAAGTAGCAGGTTAAGCTAGATTTTTCCGCGTGCCCTTTGGTTCTTTTCTTTCCTTCTGACCTTATTTCTTGTTGACGGACACGATATCCACCAATTTCGGTTACGGCCGTAAGCCCCAAACAGCTTACCCTATAATAACCTGTCGTCAGCAAGCATACCACTGTGGCTTGTTTAGCGCTTGTTTACAGCTGTGCTTCTCCATATACACGTATGCACATTGCTTTTGGCACTGCCACTTCATCACGAAAGCGATGTCGCTAAAAGAAGGGCTGTTATCTCCCTTGTGCTTCCTCGTTAACAAGACTCGGCAGAAACACGTGCGCAAACTCTTGAATTGCACCAGCATTTCCTGCACCGGGCGCCCTCTGACATGTTGTTGGTGATGCGTTGAGCAACGCATGACTTATGAGATGGCTGTGGCTGACTGACACGAATATGAGAGTATCTCGTGTACGAGACCACTATACTTCCTGGAAGCGATCAAGCATCCACATGTTTCGCCGCCATGAATGACTCACTGCGGTTGTTAAGCAACCAGAGTGAGTGGTACTGTTAAGCGTAAGGACAAAGCTACGATTCCCCCCTCCCCCCCGTCACGGCGGCCGCATTTTTGATGGAGATGAAACGAAACCTAAGCGAGTTCCACTGCAGTGAAAGCGGTAAGAAATGGGGAGTATATGACCTGCCTGTGTTTCCCTTGTGTATGTCTCCGGCGTTTTCTCAATGTCTTTTCTCAATATGATACGATCATGCCTATAATTACCCTTAATGCGCATCTGCTTTTTTATTATACTAATCTGATTTACTTCAACCTTTGTTAATGTGGACCCGTTTAGTTGATTTTTAACTGTTTTTTACCTGTTTTATGGGAATTCAATGGTGTATATAAGGTAGTGCTGCTGCGGAGCTGAGGTAAGCCTGTGTTTCGCTTGTGTTTCTCTCGTGTATATCGTCTGCGTACTTGACGTACTTTGCTTATTTTAACTCATCCCTTCTGCGATTCTTTCCACATAACTGCATTTTTTTTATTTTATTACACTACCTGCATTTACTTCGACCATTGTTATTCTGGATCCATTGAGTTCATTTTTCATCTGTCTATGCCTCACGTAGACTTGCGTTTTGGCATGCGTTTACGCCCAACGAGGTAGGACAGCACGGGCCTAAAAAGTGCTCCGCGCTTAAAACTCTCGTGATTCAAGGTGGAACAGGAAAATGCGAGAAAGAGCAAGCAAGGGAACAACGAAAGAGGCGCTGTAGGATGAATCGATCAGTCATAGGCATTCGCTCAAACCCGTCGTCTTCAAGATGCGCAGAAGTGCTTTCAGTGCCTTGTGGGCCGACGAGCGATGGGGGCGGTGTTCAATTAAATAGCATCTGCACGGAAAGTGCCCGGTCGTCCAGTTGTCGTAGCGTCCGAACAAGTGCTTCCCTTCGGGCTGGAATCGCGGACTGCGGCACAGCCAAGGGTTTTGTCGGTGTCGCGCGCCTCGTGGTGTCACACCAGGAGAAGCAAACTCTCTATTTCGCAGGCACAAGAAAGTGGGAGAACGATGCATAATAACCTCAAGCTCGGATATGCGCGCATTTCCTGACGAATCTTGATTTGATGGCGTCGCACCCGCGGTCCGTGGCCACAGCTACTCCCCCCCTTCTTCACTACTTCGCCGCGTGGACTTTTCTGCACACTCATAAATCCTGATGGTCTTGGTTCTTGGTCGGGAAAGTTTCTTTGATGTACACTTTAGCAGAATTTTCTCTAGAAACAATAACAAATGGTCACATATTTCAGAAATTACGAAAAAAGCAACATCTTCGTGAATCGGGGAACAATTTACCATCGTCGTGCTTGCTGGGATCCGCTTTGCTCAACGTTCCCACGTAGCAGCAGGCATGTAAGCATGAATACGTGAATCTGTTCTTTAGTGTGTTCTGTTTATTAGATGCGAAGCAGCTCTTTGACTAGCCTGTGTAACGCTGTCCGTCCGTGTCTCCGTGCCGCTCCCCTCGCCGCAGGTGTTGGAGCGGTGCCAAGTAGGTCACGCCTCCCTCGCAGTGCGCGGTGACGTCACTCTCTCCCTCGCCTGCCGCGCGCTCGCCGCGTGTCACCCCTCTCTCGCTTAACGCTTTCCACCGCTCGCTTCGCTCGAGCGCACATCGAGTGAACACTCTTTCGGCTCGTTTATCTGCGATGGAGAGGACGCCGGATGACGACGCTCCATCGCCCGCCGAAACATGCGCCGAAGCGATTTGGCCTAACCCGGCCGTCGCCGGCGTTGCGAGGGTTAGCGAAGCAGACCGCGTTCGTGAATGGCGACGTCGCGCCTGCAAAACTGACGAGGCGTGAGCCAGGGAAGCCGAACGCAGGCGTCCGCAGTGGAAGACCAACGACACTGACGAGGTGCGACTCGAGAACGCCGATCGCGTTCGAGAATAGAGACGTCGCGCGGGTAACACCGACGAGACGCGAGCCAAGGAAGCCGAGCGCAAGCGTCTTCAACGCGTCCCGCCTCCCGTGTCTTCGCGTTTCAAACAAACGTTTACTCGAGTAAACGCTACATCGAGTTTCGCTTCAAACCATTCTTCCAGCACCCGCGTCGACGCCCGTTTCAACCGGGTCAACGCCGTGCGCACCGCTGCTGCTTCGCATCCCATCAGAGTTCCATTCGGGGAGATGGTCCATAGTTTTTTATTGGCTTGATTCAGTGTTTCCGTGAATGAACGTTCCTTTTAGTGCTCTCCGTGTTCTTGTTGTCTGGGCTCACGTACTTGCATTTTTGCGAACTGTTTTGGTGCAGTTATGAACGAACTAACTAAACAATTCTTCGACACACACTAGAACCACAATTGGCGTTATGCAAGCATCGATGATGCAATATGTTTATTTAGGCTCGCCGTCACATGCATGCAGTGACTCCGAAGGCGCGATGGCCTTCAATGCGGAAGCTCGAATATGTTCATAGAAAACAAACGAAGTAAAAACAGCTTCTTTTCCGCTTTTCACTCCCCTCTGTGTAAATTCCAGCGCGTTGGTTCGGGACGAAAGTGGAGTGAATGAGATCAGAGGGAGAAACTCCTCTCAAACGTGACGATGTGATTTCACTAATAAAGGAACAATCAGTGTGTGAGTGAGTGAGTGAGTGAGTGAGTGAGTGAGTGAGTGAGTGAGTGAGTGAGTGAGTGAGTGAGTAAGTGAGTGAGTGAGTGAGTGAGTGAGTGCAACAACCTTACTGGGTCTACAATAGGCTAGTCCAAACTCAGCGTCACCCGTCTACGAAAAACTTTGGCAATCAATTCAAGCGATGTCAGTCGAGACCTACTTGGAGAAGTGTTCTAGATCCCCTTCACCGTAAGCCACCTTTTTTTCAGTGCTGCCCCCATCATTGTGTAGCAGCCCAAAGCTGTAACTGTGAGTACGACTTCCAGATTGAAAATACTTTGGCTACGTATACTGAAGCGACACCGTAGTATACATCCTTGCGCAAAAGTATAAAGCATGCAGTGCTCCAAAAATACCCTTCACTATGTACAGGATTCTCCTACCCAGCAATACGAGCGCAAATAAAAGTGCATCGGGGTTTTAAACCAATGCCGCAAGTTTGTTTTCTGCTCAGCGTGACACCTGTCACTCTGTTGTTCAGGGAAATGCAACAGTTGGCGAATCCACCATTACAAACATTAACCCCTATGACGAATACGTTTAGACTTGTTACGAAGAGAAATTATAGCTTGTACAATGCATCCAGTTAACGAGCTGCAAGTTTTGCAGACTCAGCAGCTTTAATATTTCACCATGACTTGGACACTGGATTGGAAACGGTGCTCTCCGGCGGCGATTTTTCATCACCTCTAGAAAATTCACTTTCAAAATCGGCGCTCGTTCCTCCGGGTAATAGGGTGTCCGATCCAGCTGTATTTTGGGGGGCTCGACCTTCTGGCGCCGTTAGCCACTCATCGTCGCGAGGTGGCCCTCGAGCTTTGCCTGAAATGTAACGAGGAAAGAAGTGGAGAAAGAATGCACTGCAAATATCTGGTGAAACACAAATGAACAACTCAGTCGAGGTTTAATGACTTGCAAAGGACGCGTGAAATCTCTACAACTGTTCAAATAAACAAGCTTCTGTACAGAACTGCCAGGTTTGGCTGACCTGACGTGAAAAGGGTAAACTTCGTTCTACTACTCGTTTTTAACAAACGTGCAACATTCTTGCACATGACAGAATGATATTTCGTTCAGGGCAACTGTTCAAATGAATATTCGTATTGCGAAGTGAAATTCGCATAAAAACTGAGCTACTCGTTCCAAAAAATACACAAACAGGGCACTCAGTTGAACTTGGATGTTTTAAGAAGTTACATAGCATTTTCATCTGCGAAAAGTTTAGCGAATAGTTCTAAAAGCTCTTTAATCATTCGAAATGCTTTTAGTAGTCTGGACTCATATACAGACTTAGAACAAAACATTTATCTGCATATATGCAGTAAGGTCCCCCTCTTCCCCGCCGGAGAAATGGGCCCCATCCGAGGTTACGGACAAGAAAGACCCCATGGGCACCGGCGGCGCTTTCGGCGTGCTGTATAATATGCGATTGAGTTTTGTGGTCGGAGCTGAGAAGCGCAGCCTCCCAGCCTGTGCTGTTCGCGAATTTACCCCTGAGTGAGGCCATTGGGCATGCCCAGAGTATGTGACTGAAATACGCCCTCTCACCGCAATCATTACATGCATTCGAATGGAGATCTGGTGCGTGCTTACTTAAGACTGCCGGATTCAGAAAAGTGCTGGTTTGGAGGAAGTGCCACGTCGTCTCCGGCCTTCCTGTAAAATTCGTGTGAGCCGGAGGGTATATCCGCCTTTGTAGTCTATAATGTTTAGTTATATAGCGATAGTTCACGACTCCGTCTTGTTATGGACGTTGTTCTCTGATGGTCAACGAGTTCGCCTCGGAGTCATGAATTTTCTTTCTTTTTGCATATTACCGAGCTCCTCACTCCCGCTATACTCTCGTCGCTGCAGGAAAGCAGCCTCAGTGGACCCTGCCTCATTCTTTCAATTGCAGTCTGGTAGTCAGCATGACATTATTTGGTTCGTTGCCTCAGCCGTCAGTCACGTGATTTAGCTTTGAGCAATCAGGTGTAGGCACGCGCTTTAAATGTAATACGGGATCACCTCGCATTTCGCTCAGATTTTCTACCCAAGGAACAAGGGAAAAAAAGAGAAATAAACGAAACATTTTTCCGATTCTGGGTCTCCGAAACCGAGCCGAAACCAGCCGGGCTCCGAAACCAAGTGTTTCAACCACTAGACAGCACAACGACGTTACCCAGGTGCGAACGTGTATGTACCACATGATTGTCTTGGACTGTGTGCCGAATAATTAAAGAAATAAAGAACGGAGGAAGGAAGGAAGGAAACAAAAAGAACAAAATTCGTTTGCCGGTGCTGAGGCTCGAACCAAGTGCCCGCCATCCCACAGTGAGTGTTTTAACCGCATGCTACGCATCCGCCGCTTGCACTGAGGTTGGTTAACGTGTTTCGCGTGCTAATGGAGGTGCTTTTTTTTTTTTGGTTTCTTAGGATGACGCGTTCGTGGGCTGGTTGGTTCATAATTGAAACGGAAAAATTTGAGCGCAAACAGATGGTGACGACGTCTGCAAACACGAAACGGGCGCCCAACTTCGAACAGGTTTACTGGAACAAGAGGAAAAGGTTATACAGAGAACCAGCATGGGCAAACATGTTCGCTATAAACCCGAAAAAAAGCGTCCGCAGCTCACCAAAACCACGTGATGGCCACGCACCCGAGCAGTCACAGTACACAGCAACTATGTAAAGAATAACAAGACAAAAGCCCAGCCTACCGCTATCTTCATTTAGCCAAGGAAATCAGCTGGCTCTTGGAGAAGGCCACTGTCTTGCTTTTCCACGGATATCCATGTGTGACCCTGGCGTTACATTTTTTGAAAGAAGTCGTTACGCTAGCTTCGTAGCAATATTCCGAACGTGCTTTAATTAAAATCTTCTTTTTCCTTCCTATTCGGAAATTTCAGTTGAACACTGCTAAACATGTGTAGTTGTTATGTATGTGTCGTTTTTTCTGGCTTTATTTCTGGGGCTGTTTATGCCTACCTAAAATAAACGTATCTTTAATTCTTCGTTCTATATTAAGGGAGGAGCTTGAGCATTGCTCATATGTAGTATGTTTATCATCGTGACGATGAAACGCTCCCATTCTGTTCAGATTAAGAGAAGGTCCCTTGCTTGGTTATAATATAGGTCATCCTTCAGTGAACATGTTACATTTTAGTCTCCATAATTCTCATTGTGCTAGCTAATAAGCAACAGTCAATCATCACAAGTATGGTGCCTTGCACAGAGGGGTACCTTTTGGGTGGTTACATAGATAAAATGACATTTTTAGTAAATCGCGGGTTAAGCATAGGCCTTCATCACGTGGAGCTTATCTGAAACTGTCTACCTAGCGGGCAGCTATATTTCAACTTGAGGCCGCCAGAGGGTGAGACTTAATGCGTCGTCTCCGGTGTTCGAGTGACAGGCAGTGAATCTCGAGAGGCTGCGGACTGCACGTTGAACTTCACTTTCCGTACTTGGCATTTGTGTATGCCATCGTCCAGAACACTGGCACGTCTAAAGTTGTGCGACAAATGGAATGCATCTCATGCCTTCGACACTGACTACTCTCGAGCCCGAATGAACAGTCTACTGCAAGCGAGCAGTTGCAGAATAGCTTCGCTGATGAAACTGGAACTCTGATGACGTGGCTTACCTGACGGCAGCAGCACCAACAGGGCCAACGCAGGAAGGAGAACAAGAGGTCTCATTCTTCTTTCTCTCGTACAAGCGAACCTGACAGAAAAGCGAAAGACGATGCATCAATTCGACCAATCTGAAGGGGCGACATCATCCCTAATGTTTCAGTGAGATCGTGTGGAGGTGCATTCAATCCTTTGCTCAAAAAGCCGTGCGAATGCTGCATGGTTGGAAGTGTTAGTTCGACTCGCTCCGAATATTAAGCATAATTTAACATAGCCGATGACAGAATTCGAGAAAAGGACATAGAATCAGCCAGCAAGTATCAAGAATGAGAGTTAAGCTGACTGACCAGGTCACGGACTATTAGGTGGAATTCTAGAGCATTTTCACAATCCCTGCTCACGACGCAGTGGACGTAGCGCTTTTGCAAAGCGGGGCACCCAGTATATAACATATTTGATGAACATGAATCCGCTGACTACGCGGGAGGCCCATATGTGACTTCCGTACGCCCGTTGAGTGAGTGATATATGTTGCGTATTTCACTCGACCACAGCGTCAAAGGCGTAGAGGCTTAGTATACTGTACATGTTCCGAAACTTGATTTAATTATGTTAGATTTATTAATTCAGAGCTATTTTCATTATGAAATAAAACTGCCTTGTGATTCTGTCGTAAAACTTTCCCTCACGTGATGCGAACTTATCAGAGCAGTTACCTATATAAAAAAAGGAAGAAAAAGGCGGAGAGAAGTGATGGAGCCAGGGACAGATAACTGCACGGCTCAATAGAGGATAGTTGAAGACTACAGAAGAGTGGAAGGATACGTTCAGCGCTCAAGCAGCTGTGCCATTAATGCGATATAGAACTCTGGATATTGAAGCGCAATGCGCATACGAGACATGAGTAGGAGAACATAGACTGTTGCGAAGCCTGTCCTTCAATAACTACCAGTGCGACTACATATTTTGTTGAAGAGGAGATATTCCTGGTACTCAGCTTGCCGCATAAGTTGGTCTGTAGTTTCAATGCTTTATTTTCGAGCATGCAACTCAGATCTTTAGATTCCCGATGATCGCGATGTCAAAGAAACACCGTGCGATTATTTGAACGCTTACTCGAAACAAAAGCGTGGTGGAGCCATCGATATGAATTGTGAATAGGACACAGGTGAAGTGAATTTCTTCAGTATTGAACACGGTGCAAATCAGATCTTGGATACTTAGCGTTGGTACTTTTCTTTAAAATAAATGTTATTAAAGGAGAGGATGGTGCCCTTGTGCGGCGCGGGCTATTCCTCTTCTCTTACATCACATAGTTTTGAACTGTTTATCAAGGTAAATGAATAAAAGCACTCAGGGCAGGGAGACACACGTCACATCACATCCTATCAGATCACACGTATACAGTCCTATCGGAAAAGGCAGAAAATTTTGAATACTACGAAGATGAAGGATTAGAGACTCACCTCGATGGTAGATGAAGCGATGATACGTACTGCGCCGTGCTTTCGGCGATCTTTTATCCTGCGTCTCGAGGAAACCACGTGGCATTAACTGTGAAGAAAATAATATGAAAAGTTATCTAAAATGAAATCGGTAGTAACCCTGTTGTAATTATTAGCCAATGGCAGCGAAATTCCAGCAAATAAGAGTAGCGATTGGTTAACCGACGGTGCGTGGCTGCAGGAGCAGCCAATGGTGTGCTCTCGTCCGTGAAGGCGGAGGTGGCTTGCTCCCGCATCACCGCTTGCACAGCAGACAGCAGAATACGCCTGCTGGAGTGAAGCAACTGTTTCACCGCGTGCTTGCTATAAGGCATGTACCATGAACATGCTGCTGACATCTTGGGCAACGTAGATTGCTTAGGTTCCTGGAACATACGGCTGTGAGAGTGACGCAACCGTTTCGGCATGTGCTTGGTATAAGGCATGTAGCACGAACATGCTGTTGACGTCTTGGGCAATCTAGCTTGCTGGAACATACAGCTTTTGGAGTGACGCAACTGTTTCGCCAAGTGCTTGCTATAAGGCATGGACCATGAACATGCTGTTGACGTCTTGGTCAACGTAGGTTGCCAAGGTTGCTGGAACATGAGGCTGTTGGAGTCACGCAACTGTTTCGGCACGTGCTTTGTATAAGGCATGTGCCGTGAACAGGCTCTTCATGTCTTGGGCAACGTAGGTTGCTTAGGTTGCTCGCGAACAAAAGCATTTTGCCTTTTAAAGAATATGCTGTTTTTACTTTCCGATGCGTGAACACTGTTTCAGCTGACCGACACATTCTTTTTAACACCTGTTTTAATGACATTATACATGATGACCCTCGAGCACACATTGTGAATTCGCATTTTCGTGCGAATATATCGAAACAGGGATTCTTCAGTCATTCAAGCAAGCGACGTCGGCTAACCTGGGTAGGCATTCCGTGAAATGCCAGACGGTCAACACTTGTAAATTCTGCAGGGCAGTTTTTAAGTGTAGTCTTGATATTCGTTAAGCTACGCGTAACTAGCGGGCCCTGTTTCGTAACATCTGCTCAATCATACTTATTGAAGCCGCCTTCATAATAGTAAACGCTCCATCGCGGAGAACGAACTACCGCTACTTATCGTGACAATTTATGCCGACATGCTTGAGCCCGTCTCACTTTAGAGCATCAGGGCTCCACAGCAGGGATCTCTAGAACATTGAAAACGTGGAGAAAGCCCCTCAGCCCGGTGGGCGTGCAGTCACGGTTTGATACACCAATGGCGAGAACGCTTGCTCTACCTGCGAAAGCTCACGTGAGTCTTGCGTGCTTTTCTCCTCCTTCTCATTACAAAAAACACATTGAACGTAAGCCACACACATTGTTATGGATTGCATCAACTTAAAAGGCTCATTCATGTTTATATGTAAATGATTATGACTACAAATTCACATAGACTTCAGTTCCAATAGGTTATATTTGAAGCTATCGAAAATCTTCGCCGCGGTACTTCTTCTCGCGTCCTCGTTCCGTGTGGCTGCTATTTTTTAATCGCCTGTGAAATATTTGATGGCGCGAGCTACAACGCTACGCTATGAAAGAACGACAGAGTCACAGATCAAGACGAGTGATAGCCTATTAGCGAGATTATACCCGGCTTTGCAAATAAGTAGGAAAACAATACAAGAACGGGATCTTCTTTTAGGGGCGAAGCTCCTTAAGCTGTGGGTCGGTTGTCACGCGTCGTATCGTGTAACCTACACCACTCACAATACCATGCAACGCCATGCAACGCCGGGAGGCTCGCGCTCGCCCTCGGCGCGTGCCTCCCGGCGCGCGAGCTCTCTCACTCTTCCATCTGCTGTCTTGTGAGAGAGAGAGAGAAAGAGAGAAAGCGAAAGGCGCGCGTTGACTATGGAAACGCTCTTTCTTAGATGAACGCTCTACCAGCTCGCAAAGAAGGAGAACGCGCCGTCACCCACGAGAGACAACGTTGGCGCAGGCAGCGTCTCCTAGCGAGTTTCTTGATTTGAGAAATACCGACTGCTCGCGCTGTAGAACCGTTCACCGGCCACCCATATATGTATATATTTAGGCACTGGATCTTGACTTGCAATGAAGTGCCGGTGGGAGATTTCACTTGTGCGTAGTTGAACCATAAGGATTCGTAGCGTGCGCGTTAACTAAATTAATCCGGAACTCCAAGAACGACCGCAGTCATTTGCCGATAGGGATGATGATCCTTCGGTGACAGACATTGTTACTTGTGAAAAAATAGGGGAAAAAAAAAGCACATCGTTCTTTTTAACTTCTCACTCGCGCGCATCATTCACACTCTAATTAGCGACGTACCACATTTAAGATTTTTCTTTTCCTTGACAAAGAGTTTACAAGAACATGCATCGTTTCAATAAAATCTCTTATCCCAGGCGAGAGTTCGAGTATGTTAGGCTATTGTATTTGCTAGACTATTTTCGTATGTGTCTTTTGGGGAGTCATAAATTCATATATCCTTCGTATAATTTTCAAGCCCATTTACTCATGTAATTATGCGAGCCACAGCTATCGTTGGCCGTGTGCATTATGACAGTTCTGGAACATTCTAAACCGTAAAACAGCTGTATTACAACATTACGCTCTTTCTGAGACAAGGCTTCCCATCCTGCGACTGCTTTTTGCCGGCACACGTGCATTTGGTGTTGGCGCTGGCTGACTCGGCTGTTGCACTTCTGCTACCTTTATGACCACAATAACTGCTGATCTATGTTTCTTTATGGACAGTTATGAGTAGTTACCTAATGATTTCCCTGAATATTCAAGTAAAATCACGAATGAACACCAAAGACTTTGTGCCCATCCATGGACTTCGAAAGTCTGCGTTTGCCTTCCCAACTCTGTCGTCACTATTTTTTATGAGTAATTCAGGTAATGATGATCCTCGTCACACACACCTTTCTTATGATGGTTTTTTCCTGACAAAATATCAGAACTAAGGCGAAGTCAAACGACTTATTAAGTTACATGCACATAAGGTGGTAGATATGGCCAATGAATATGAACAGTAAGAAAATTGCGGCCACGCAAACTCCAGGTACGGTTAAGCCTCTGAAGTGCACTTCGAAGGCTGAGGGAGGCTCACTGATGAGCTCATCGAACTGGTGAGCTGTAAGTATTCCCAACGGTTTGGACCGCTGGTCCGGTACTTCTCAAAGTATAGAGATGCACTTCACTTCTCTGTATGCTTTGAAAAAGACCGCACCCGCAATCGAAATAGTAAGCAATAAACAATAACTGCGAAATCATGTCATCTATATATATATATATATATATATATATATATATATATATATATATATATATATATATATATATATATATATATATATACGTGTGTGTGTAGCGTGTGTGTCTGTCTTATGTTTTGTTTGTGCACCGCGTTTATCGCCGCTGTCTTCCCATGCACATTAAGTTGCATTGCTACAATACGCCTCATTCGTTGCGACATTTATGTTTTCATGTGAAGTTTCTTTCTTCTCTCGTATTTTTTTTCTGTAGACGGCAATTGTTAATCACGGCTGTTTCAAGGGCCTTTTAATAAATGTTTTCCCGAGTGTTCATTTTACAGGTGGAAGACATCGCAAACTATTTCTTTTTCTTACGCAGCAAACCTAAAGGGCACAGAAGCGACGTGATATCGAAGAGAGAGAGAAAAACAAGGAAAGGGAAAGGCAAGGAGGTTAACGAGACGCGCATCCGGTTTGTTACCCTACACTGGGGGAAAAGTGGAAAGGGGTACGAAGAGGCTGTGGGGATCGGGGTACCGCGCGGGTGTTTTCCTCGGAAGGTCCTTACATCCCCCTCTGCCAGCTGGACGGAGCGGAGGCCCGTCCCTGTCGAAAGCCGCCTACTTTGACCACGTAGTTCATAACCAGTCTGCGATTGGAGAGCTGGTAGGTGCTCGCAAGTTAGCGCGTCTGGGCTTTGGGAGATGCTGAGGGGAACACGCTGGGAGTCGGAAGGGTGCGCACGTACTTTTGGGACTCTCCGGCCGACGAGGCCGTCGGCCTGCTCGCGCATCTTTTCGAGCCTCAGCGACCACAGGCAGCGGCCTGCGATCGGTACCTATCTTTTAATGTATGTTTTTTTTTATTTGCTTCTATTTTCCTTTCCTGAGGGCGCGCGGTCGCAGAGGCGCTAGCCGAGGGTTAGGTAGTTCTCCCCCTGCATATTCTTTGTGTTATTGTGTTACGCGTCGTATTAATTCGTTTCGCCCCCTCTTTGTATTTCATTCGACCTTAGATTCGGCCTGTTTGTTTCTATAATTAACCTGTTATTAAATTGCCATGCTTGCAGGGTGACGCCTAATGTTCTCCTCTTTTACCGCGTGCGCTTGCTCAGGCTGTCGCGCCTCGAGACGGGCTCACGCGCGCGGCAGCGCGGTGGTGCATGGCTTGAGATGAGCGAGCGAGTTGACGCGACAGCACCATTCCATGCTCGTCTAGTGCTCAACCCCACGGCAGGGTGTTGCTAGCGGCGAGGTCGCTGCTAGTAACCTACAACGTAGAGGTGACACCGAAAAATATTAAACTCCTCTTATATGGGAAACATTTCTTGGCGAACTTAAGTCACTTAGACCGTATCTATCTATCTATCTATCTATCTATCTATCTATCTATCTATCTATCTATCTATCTATCTATCTATCTATCTATCTATCTATCTATCTATCTATCAGCAGCCTACGCCTCGGTGCTCGCCTGGTCGTCTCGTTGTCCTGGTATCTTTCACTGTTTCAGGCGCAGGGTGTACATGTATCGGGAACATGAATGACTGATGTTTACGTCATTGGCATGATATGCTCGTCATGTACGTCACGATTAAGATACTGCAATCACACTTAGTTTTGTACATCTCACACGGTGCACGGCCTCCATGATCGGCCCACACCTGACCGCTAGCTTAAAGATTTACGCTCTTCAAACAAGGAAGGAAAACAGTTTGTCCTCGCTGGCGATTTACATGACACACACGTATTTCACCGTGCGGTAGGGGGGTCGTCGAATACGGGCCCTCCAGGGGCCGAGCGAGCACACTACCGCAAGGCTGTGGCGGCCCATCCCAAACGGTATGTAGAGCAATTAAACCTTGGCATCTGCAGTCGTAATAATTGTGCTTGCATAACGTGAACTGCGCTTAAAATGTGGAAATCATCGCAATACACATGCTCTGTTTCCATTGGGTATGCTTTTGTGCAACTTTGCTCGATTTCGTAGGAATATTTTAACGAAGGACGCTTACGATAGCACAATATCGCGCCGTTTAGTGCATGGACTGACGCTATGGACTAACGTGGACGTCAACGTAACGTCGTACCATCAGCCACCACAGTGCTGTCGACGTTAATGGTTAGCCCATGGTAAGCATACTCATTAGTGGGTACTCATGAGCTTTGCACAAACATTTCGCTGCCACACTCGGCTGAAATACAAACACGTAGTCGGGGGTAAACTCCTCGCTGACTGCTTCGCATGAATGCCCACTCCCACAATGCGTGGCAAATGCAGAATATTTGCTTACTGCGGCACGAGAAATTAGGAAGCGATAACTAAGGACATATTCAAGTCATGCCGCAACGGTGCACGGTGCTTGCACTCGAGTAATGTAAGTGAATATCTGGCCAATCAAGAATGCTCAGAAAGTTTTCCTTTTTTTTTTCCCACGTACATTCTTCAACTGAACCGGCGTCGTGCGGACGTCGGCGACAGCCTAAGCATTTGTTTCGACAGTTGACGTGATCGATTTCCTAATACTTCTCAGTGCTTCGCTACCATTAGAAATACGTTTTCGTGTATATTTCGATATCTTTTTATTGTGATAATTTATTGTTGGACGTTGTTATCCAGTACCTAACTGTATTATTCAATGTTTCATTTGTCGCATACAATGAATAAGCGTTGCCTTTGGAGGGGCTACCTTCCATCCCACTGGCGATCGATGAAAAATTTCAGGTTCGCTCCACGGCTAATTTTCGATGTGTAACTCTCTATTCTGGCCTTCTTACTAGCCTTTCCTTTATTAGTCGCAGACAAAATCACAAGAAAACAACCGATATATATATATATATATATATATATATATATATATATATATATATATATATATATATATATATATATATATATATATATATAGAGAGAGAGAGAGAGAGAGAGAGAGAGAGATGAGTAGTAGACCCTCGGAATTGGCAACAAGAATGGAGAAAGCTTTTATTCAACGTAGGAATGCCTATGGTTGTATTCTCGCTTCTGTTTATATCTGTCCGAGAGAGCTTTTCCTTTAAAAAAGTAAGAACGTGAAAAAAGAAATGATGTAGAGAAAAGAAAAAAAGGAAAAAAAAGACAGGAAAGATAGAGAACCTGAAAGAAACAGACCAAGGAGTGGAAGAAACGCAGACGACGTGCGTCATATGCGAGCATCATCTCATCCCCCCCCCTCTTTTTTTTCATCTCCCCCCTGTCAAATCTATTCCAAATCTACTTCTCTCGAAACATCCGAACCTCCCAAATTATTCGTTCGATAAACTAACAGTGGCACTATTAGAAACGGGCTTGAAGTCAAAGCGAGAACGTGAGCAACGAGAATCACATCTAATATACCGGTTCAAAATGATCGAGAAAGGTACAAATGAAAACCCGGGAACGATCGAAACAATAATATCATTTTCAAGCGTTTAACCTGTGCCACCGTATGTACAGCGGGAATCGGACCATTGAAATATGACGTGTTTTTCAAAGCGAATCATGTAAACCTATTTGATTATTTTTTCTTCTTTTCCTTTTTTTTTCACTTCCTTACCATTAATCTTTTATATGTCTTACTTCTAATTATTTCTCTAAAACTTTCTTTCTTTTTTTTTCTCCTGGATGTCGCCAAACGTGCAGGCCATCAGTGCACGTTTTTTCCCGTCCGGGCGCAGACTTCTAGACGCAATCACCACTGACGTCATTACAATTGTACTCACCCACACCCACCCGTTCTCTTCCTTCCTTCCTTCCTTCCTTTTTTTTTGACATCGGCACACCTGAGGGTGGCCTGAACTATACACATGACTGTTGGGTCCGGCCACGAAAACCACTTCATAAAGAGGGGAGGTGTGGAAAGGGGAGAGGAAAAAGGGGGAGAAGATGCTCGCATATGACGCACGTCGTCTGCTTTTCTTCCACTCCTTGGTCCGTTTCTTTCAGGTTCTCTATCTTTCCTGTCTTTTTTTTTTCTTATTCTCTCTGTGTTCTTTTCGGTTTTCATGTTTTTGCTTTTTTTTAAAGGAAAAGCTCTCTCGGACGGGTATAAATAGAAGCGGGAATACAACCATACGCATTCCTGATGAAGGCCGATCTCCGGCTGAAACGTTGAATAAGCGCTTTTCCCCATTTTTGTTGCCAATTCCGAGGGTCTACTACTCATCTCTGTCTTCACGCCTTCGGCCTATTCACCACCATGACTATATATATATATATATATATATAAACGACGGAAATGCTTGAAAATCTCATTCAACTTCTCCGCCAACCTCTGCACGCAGTGTGTTATATATATAACGAAAGGGAAGGAGGTCAAGGGCTCGCTTTAGTTGTTATGAAACAACATTGAAGCCTAGGAAAGCGTAGGGGAAGTTATTCCAATTCGTAATTATGATAATGCAATTTTGGGGCAAGTAGAAAGGAATTAAAGTGGACGAAAAAACAAAGCTGCCTTCGGTGGGAACCGAACCCACGACCTTCGGATATCGCGTCCGATGCTCTACCAACTGAGCTACGAAGGCGGTCGTCCCTCCGTCCACTTTAATGGGTATTTTATGTATATGGTATCCTGGGAGTGTTAGGCAGGACCACTCGTTTGTCTTTTGGTCCACTTTAATTCCTTTCTACCTACTCCAAAATTATAATATCATAATTACGAATTGGAATAACGTCCCCTATGCTTTCCTGGGCTTCAATGTATGTTGTCTCCTTAACATGTATATATATATATATATATATATATATATATATATATATATATATATATATATTATATATATATATGGTGGCGGAGACGGTTATGCAAGCCACAACAAAGAAAAATAAATAAGAGAGGAAAATAATTACGGAGTGAGACAAGTAAAGAATCCATACGTACTTTTCGGAGCGCATTTGGTAGGGGCCTGACCGGCGTTATCAATAAAAGGGGGAAAAAGGTATGTGAGCGAAGTGGAAAAAAATATTTGCTCCGCTACGGTGGTCTAGACGTTATGGCACTCGGCTGCGGATCCGAAGATCGCGGGATCGAATCGCGGCCGCGGCGGCTGTATTTCGATGGAGGCGAAATGTTGAGGCCCGTGTGCTGTGCGATGGTAGTGAACGTTAAAGAACCCCAGGCGGTCGAAATTTCCAGAGACCTCCACTACGGCGTCTCTCATAACCAGAGCTGGTTTTGGGACGTTAAAACCCACTAATCAATAGAAAATATATTGGATAAACGACTACACGGACAATGCAGTAGTTCAAGATTGAGCGAAAAAGACGGAAGGGGTTATACAGAGCGCCACATATCTCAAGTTGACGCGGACAACAGGTACGATCACCGAAAGCGCCGTCTCTGAGATAAAGCAATGCTGTTTTGATGATATTGGTTACTTTGATGTTAAGCATGTCTTGGTACTAGTTTTGCGGGCTAGGTTGTTAAGTACTGGCAGCTGCGAGGAATGCTTGTAGTTGACTGCCATCGAGGGCCTCACGGTTTGCGTCATATACCGGAAAGCTGGGTCCGCGTGCGTGGTTAGTCCTGTGAACGCGTGTTTTTATCTACCGAGTAAAATGCCTTTCTAGAACGTTCTTTTGGCAGTATAGGTAGGGGGAAAAGAAGCTTCTGTCTCATTTTGAGAACTCTCTTCTCGTCTCAGTGCTCGTCCCACGTGCAGATGTAGGAAAAAGAAAAGGAGAGAGAAAGAAAGAGAATTATCACACTATGAATGAATTCTTGTTTCTCGTAAGAGCTCTACCTGTAGTCACTTGAACGCTATGGAGCTGTTGACAGGATGCTCCATTTGTTTATTTTCTGCTGCAAGAATGTAGACCTGCTGTGAACGTCCAAAAAACTGACGAGCAAGTTTTGTCTTCTTTTATGCAGTACACAACAAAACGAAATGTTTTCGTGTTCGAATGAAAAAGACTCTTTTATGAAAATGAACGATTTTTGTTTCGTTAGTTCAAACGCATGACGCGCAGAGCAAAAGCGCTCATGCAGAAACGTCGCCGCTCCCCAATGCTTGCGAGGTAAGCATGAGTACGGCATGCAGTGAAAAGCAAACCAAACCGCCCGCTTTCGTAGAGAGTGGTCTCTGATGTCGCCCCTTTTTCAACACATCATATTGCTTCGACATGTGGCATGAAATGCACTGTCTCTTCTAGTTCTTTCATACATATAGGCAAATTTGGTAATTCAGTTTCCAGCAGAGGCAACTGTCCTAGTCTGGCAAAGAGGCTCAAGAAAGAGACAAAGCGTTGCAAAATAACTGCAAGCTCAGACATGCGCGCATTTTCTGAGGAGTATTGATATGATAAGGTAGCACACGTGGCCTGTGTCCACGACGAATCCGCCTGCTACTTCGCCGCGTGGACTTTTCTGGGCGCTCATAAAGTTTGTCTTAGTTGTTGGTCACGAAAGTACTTGAGCAGGGTTTTCTAAAAAAAAACAGTACTATAGGCCCACATATTTCAGAAATGACAAAATGGAAGCATCGCCGGGAATCGGGAAGCAGTTTAGAATCCTCATGCTTGCTGGGACCCGTTTGCCCACAGGCCCCAAGTAGCTGTAAGCAAGCATGTCCAGGCGAATCTGTTCATTACTATCTTCTTATTCTTGTTTTTATTCAGTGTTTCCATGAATAAACGTTGCTCTTAGTGCTCCCCGTGTTCTAGTTGTCTGGGCTCACGTCCTTGTTTTCTAGTGAGCTTTTTTCGTGCAGTTCTTAACCAACTAGCCAAACAATTCGTCTCAGCAACACTAGAACCGCAGCTGGCGTTATGGAAGCATCATCACCACGAGTGATGATGCATTATATTTGTTTAGGCATGCCGCCACGTGCATGCACTGACTCTGAATGCACCCTAGCCTTCACTGCGAAAGCTACAATATGTTTATAGAAAAGAAAAGAAGGGAAAATAACTTCTTGCTCCCTTTTCACTCCCCTCTGTGTAGCTTCCAGCTTCCAGTCGGGATGAAAGTGGAGACAACGAGATTGGAGTGTGGCACTCCTCTCAAACATAATATGACTTCGCTAATAAACGAATAGTGAGTGAGTGAGTGAGTGAGTGAGTGAGTGAGTGAGTGAGTGAGTGAGTGAGTGAGTGAGCGAGTGAGTGAGTGAGTGAGTGAGTGAGTGAGTGAGTGAGTGAGTGAGTGAGTGAGTGAGTGAGTGAGTGAGTGAGTGAGCGAGCGAGCGAGCGAGCGAGCGAGCGAGTGCAGAAACCTTACTGGGTCCACAATATCGTGCAAACTATACATCACCCGTGTACGAAAAACATTTTATGGCAAACGGTTTACGCGATGTCAGTCGAGGACTACTTGGAAAAGTGTTGCAGAAGCCCTTCAGCTTATTTTCTGAACATTTTGTACTGAGTGCGTGTTCGGGATCCTGACCCTCCAATCAACAATATGCATTGTTCCGTTGCACCGTGTGCGTTGATTTAGAGAGATAAAAAACGCGGTTTCGGTTTCACTGCGCGCGTTCCCCTCAACTCTGCAGATGACGTCATCTTAGTAGCCGTCATACCTCCGAGATTGGCGCGCCCTCGGAGGCCATGGGAAAACAAACCGTGCTGCCGCTTTTCTTCCGAATGGTGGCACCGCACGGTTTCCAAGTATTTTCTTCCTTTCTAGCTTTGAAGTAAATCAAATCCTTTAGAGCAAACGCAAGTTCACTGTGCATTTGAACTTAAAAATATCTTAACTCAACGTCACCGAGTAGTACCATGTCGGCCGGTAGTGTCGCATAGTCGTTTCGGGAGCGCAAGAAAGCTGAGATTTAAAACGGGCGTTGTTAAATGTGCACTTAATATTTCGCCGAAATATTTCGGAATCGGCTTGTCGAATGCGTATTGAAGCAGTGAAAATTACAAACCGGCATCTCCAAATTCTTTTCACGACCCCTTTAAGTCACTTTTTTTTCAGTTCCCCGCCCATCACTGCGCAGCAGCTTAAATCTGAAACCGTGACTATGACATCACATGGAAAATGCTTTGGCTATACTGAAGCGATGCTTCAGTATATATCCTTTCGTAAAGGTATAAAGGATAGAGCATCCCCAAAATATCCTTCACTATGTATAGTACTGCTTTTCCAGAGCAACGCAAATAAAATGACACCGTGGTTTTAAACCAATGCCGCAAGTTTATTTTCTGCTCGGCGTGGACCATGGCACTCCGCAGCTCAAGGAAATACAACAGTTAGCGAATCTACCATTACAAGCATTAACCTCTCTGAACCTGTTTAGACTAGTTACGAAGAGAAGTCGTAGCTTGCATAATGTATACAGTTTAGAAGCTGCGAGTTTTTCGGACTCAGCAACCTCTTAATATTTCACGCCGCCGCGTTCACCAATGGCTCCACCCTCCCTTGGAAATGGAGACTGCTTGACATCGGGATCCATAGGGGGAAATGTTTCATCACCTTTAGGGCGTTCACTTTCGAAATCGGCGCTCCTATATTCGCCTGCTAAGGAGGGGAGTCCATACTGATCCTGTTCTTCGCTGGCGGGACCTTGTAGCATATCTTCTTCGAAATCTGGGCCACGTGCTTGATGCCCTCGAGCGTTGCCTGAAATATAACGGGGAAGAAAGCGAAAAAAGAATGTCCGGCAAATATTTGGCGATATACAATTGAATAAATTAGTGGAGACTTAATGCGTGAAATCTCTACAACTGTTTTACTAAACAAGTTCTACACAGAACTGCCAGGATTGGCTGGCCTTGCGTGAAAGAGGTAAAGTTCGTTCTACTAATCGTTTTCAGAAAATGTGGAATGTTCTTGGTGTGCTAGAATAATATTTTGCGCAGGACAATCGTTAAAATGGTGATTCGTGCAGCGAATTGAAATTTGCATAAAAACTAAGGTGCTCCTTTGCACTTGGTCACCTTAAGATGCTCCGTAATATCTTCATCCACGAAACGTTTAGAAAAACTGAAGGCGTTACACGTTCTTCACGTTTATGTATTTATGTTTACGTTACTTTTATGTTTATATGTATGTGTTCCTTGAGGGAAATGTTTACGGTACGTAGTAATTTGATATTTTCGCTATTTGCTGAATGTTTTTTACGGTTCTGCTCATTGGTATTTTAATCTAGTTGTACTTTTTCTCCTGTTAGCTGATGTAGGCTGGTTTTTCTTATTTTATTACTTTTTTGTATGAATACATGTTGCGCTGCCAAACTGTTGGGGGTCAGAAATCTTGTCAAGCTGCTATTTAGCCGATTTAATTTCTGTCCTTGCGTGCTTTTGACTTTTCATCGCACTTACCTTTTTTTTTTTGTTTGTGCAGCGACTACGTCTACATATCTTAAACCTTTGCATTCTAAATCACAGTGAAAAAGAATGAAAAATGAACTGAAACTGAGAAATACCTTGTCATTGTATGCACTCAGGCAAAACATTTCATTAGTTCACCAGTTAAAATGTAGAGGTTGCCTAGTTGGATATTTGACTCTTTCAAGAACGAAATCCGTCTACATGTATCTTGGTAAGGAGTTCTTTCTTCATTTATTTATCGCCGCCGGTGTGGTCGTGCTTTATAATTCTGAGAGCTCTTTTATCATTCCTGAAGCTTTTAGTTGTCTGGCGGTATTATTCATTTATTTATTTTTGCATATTACCGATGTCCACGCTCCACTATGCTTTCCTTCTTGCAGCAAATCAGTCTCGGTGGACACTGTGTCACGGCCAGAACTGTATGTAGTCCGCGGGATATTAACTGGTTCATTAGCTGAGCCGTCGGGTCGCATGATCTCGCTTTGAGCGATCAGGCGTGGGTGCGTGCGTGCCATATCAAAGCCTTAGATTTTCTACGGAGGGTAGGAGGAAAGGAAGAGAGAACGAAACAAAATTTGTTGCAGAAGCTGTGGTTCGGACCAGGACCGTCATGCTCCAAAACCAAGCGTCTTAAGCAATAGACGGCACAACTAGGTTTGCGAGGTGCGAATATGTGTGCACGTCATTCACTGCTTGGATTTTCTGCCGAATAAAGAAAGAAAGAGCGGAGGAAGCAGAGAAAAAAGAACAAAATTTTTCGCTGGTCCTGAGGTTCGAACCAGGCACCCCACCCTCAGCAGCAAAGTTTTCTCACCGCAATGCTGCGCATGAACGCGTTCACTGATGTCCTTTTACGTGCTTTTTTTTTGCTAATTCTAGTGTTTCTTTCGTTCAGGCATGGGCTTCTGAAGGCCGCGCGCTCCTTTAGTTGGCTCTTCGATGGAGCACTGCTTTGCAGTCGTACGGATATCGCTGTGAAACAACCGCTTTCTGGGGTTTTGCGTCCAAAAAAGAAAGAAGCGTTAAGTTTAAAAAGGAAAGTGAAATGAATCTAAATTCACATACCTGCGTACTTCTCTTTCCGTTCTCTTCGGAACCTAATTTAACACTCTTAAATACATTTAGTCGTTGCATCTGTGTCGCGTCTTTCTCTGGCTTGATTTTTGTGGCTGTTTATGTTCTCCTAACAATAAGGCATCCTTGATTTCTTGTTCCATATCTAATAAGCTTACAAAAAGTTCCGTCTAATTTCTTTATCATCGTAACCCCGAAACAATCTCATTTTTTTTCAGATTACGAGAAACTCCTCGGTTTATTAATCGGTTTATTAAGATATAGTTGGTCTCTCAGTGAGACATGTTGACGCTTTTATCCCCCTAATTCTCATTGCACTAGCTAATAGTGAAGAGTCAATCACCGTAAGCATGTTGCTTTGCACAGAACGGTGCCCTTAGGTGTTTATGTAAGTAAAATTACATTTTTACTGAATTGTGTGTTTAGCATTTATGCCTTCATCACGTGGAGCTATTCTGCAAATTTACACTTAGAGAGCACGTTTACTTGTGGTTGACGTCGTCAGAGGGCGAGAGTTAACGCGTCGTCTCCGATATTCGAGTGATAAGCAAGAAATCTCAGGAGGCTGCGCAGTGCACCTTGCAGTTCACCTTCGATTCCTCGAATTTGTGCATGCTATCGTCTTTAGAGCACTTGCGGCAAAAGTGATGTGACTACACTAAACGGAATCCATCTCTTGCCTTCGGCATGGAATATTCTCGAGCCCGAATGGGCGGTCCACCAGGAGAGTACAGTTGCATAAGGGCTTCGCTGACGAAACTGCAACTGTGATGACGTGGCTTACCTGACGGCAGCAGCATCAACAAGGCCAGGGCAGGAAGGAGAACAAGAGGTCTCATTTTGTCTTGCTCGTTCAAGCGATCCTGACTGAAAATGAAAGAGGAAGCATAATTTGGACCAATCTTAAGGGGTGCCACCATCTCAAATGTTTCAATAAGACCGTAATTTTTGTAGATGGACATCCACGCTTTTCTTCAAAATGCCGCGCGAAATGGGGCATAGTTGGGACAGTTTACTTTGAGTTAATGCTGGCGATTATAGTTGTTCGGTTAAGGAAATGATGATTATGATGATGATGATTGTGGTTCTGTTAAGGACGCTAATTTCTGCAGCCCATTTCGGGAGCACAACTAAGTTTTCGTGGGGAAAGGGAGTGAAAGAGATAGAGAGAAAGGCCGTAGTGGAGGGCTCCGGAAATTTCGACTACCTGGGGTTCTTTAAGGTGCACTGACAACGCACAGTACACGGGCCTCTGGCATTTTCGCTTCCATCGAAAATCCTATCGCCGCGGCCGGGATCGAACCCGCGTTTCCTTAGTGGCATCCGAGCACACTAAACATTACGCCACCGCGGCGGCCTTTGAGTCGCTCCGAATGTTAAGCGTATTTTCTCCACAGCCGAGAATTCAGCGAGACGTCATACAATCAGGCAGCATAATGCAAGAGTGAAAATTAAGCTCACTGACCAAGTCACAGATTATTACTCGACGTTTTAGATCATTTGCGCGGTCCCTGCTCACGTCGCAGTGGACGTACGTAGCACCTTTTCAACGCGGGACACCCAGTGTAACGCAATGAATGAGCATAAATGCGCTCACTAGGCCAGAGGATCATATATCACCTTTGTACGCCCGTTCAGTGAGTGGCAGATGTTGCGTATTTCACTCGACCACTGCCTCCGAGGCGTTGAGAATAAGTATCTTGTACATGTTCCGAAACTTCTTTTAATCATGTTAGACTTAATGAAATTGAGCGCAAATTTCATTATAAAATAAAACTACGTTGTGATTTTCTCGTAAAACTCCTTCATTAGATGACAACACACCCTGAGAAGTTGCGTGTCCACAAAACAAAAAAATGAAGAAAGAAGGGGGGGGGGGGGCGGTGAGAAGTGATGTAGCCAGGAAGAGATAACTCGACGGCTGAATACAGGGGAGTTGAGTTCACGACTGCAAAAGAATGGATGGGCACGTGCAGTGCTCGAGGCGCTGTGCCATTAATGGGAAATAGACATTTGAACATTGAAGCGCAATCCTCACACAAGACATGACAACGAGAAAAAATACTGCTGCATAGCCTCTCCTTCAAGGACTAC
Source organism: Hyalomma asiaticum (assembly GCA_013339685.2). Lineage (NCBI taxonomy): Eukaryota > Metazoa > Arthropoda > Arachnida > Ixodida > Ixodidae > Hyalomma > Hyalomma asiaticum. Next base: position 97,996,966 of record CM023484.1, on the reverse strand, counting down.
ATGCGCGTCTCCACATTTTGTTGAAAAGGAGGTTTGTCAGGCATTTAGCTTGCCGCATAAGTTGGTTGTATACTTTCAGTGCTTTTCTTTTTGAGCATGTGACCGAGATCTTTTTTAGCTTCACTGAGATGGTGCGTCAAAGAAACACCACGCTATTATCTGAGTGCTTACTCGGTAAAAGATGTAACAAAAGCGTGGCCATATGGACGGGGAATGAGACAGGAGAAGTGAATTCTGTCAAAATTAAAGAGAGTGCTAATAAGATCTTACATACTTAGCGCTGGTACTATGCGAAAAGAACGGAAAATTCTGACTATGACACAGCTATAAAAAATAAACTCACCTCGATGGTAGATCAAGAGAAGGTGCGTGCTGCGCCACACATTCAGGGGTCTTTTATTCTGTGTCTCGTAAGAACCACGTGACCCTAATTGCGAAGAAAATTAAATAAAGAGTTATATAAAACGAAATCGTAGTAACCCTTCAGTAAGTATTAGCCAGTGGCAGCGAAATCCTAGCAAATAAGAGCAGCGATTGGTTAACCGACGCTGCATGGCTACAGAAGCAGCCAATGGTGTGCCCCCATAACCGTTAAGGCACAGGTGGCTTGCTCCCGCATCACCACTTCCGCAGTAGAGAGCAACACACGGCTGCTGGAGTGACGCAAGCGTCTCGCCGCGTGCTTGCTTATGCATGTACCACGAATCAAACGCTGTTCACGTCTTGGGCAACATGGGACTGCTTAAATAGCTGCGATTTAAACTGGCGAACAAAATCATTTTGTCTTTGGAGATATATCCTTTTAAATTTCTGATACGCGATCACTGTTCCAGCTGACCGACATATTCTTCTTTCTGTGCTCTAACTTCTCTTTCAGTATTATTATACCCTATAACGCTCGAGCACACACTGTGAATTAGCTTTTTCAATGAACATATCGAAACAGGGCTTCTCCAGTCAAGCGGTAGCGACTAAGCTGGATAACATTTCCGTTAAATACCAAAAGTTGCGTATTTGTAAATGGTGCACGACAGTTTTTAACTGTAATTTTGATATTCGTAAATTTATGCCTAATTAGCGGTCCTGTTCTGTAAAACCCGTTCGATGCTACTTCTTGGAGCCGCCTTCATATTAGTAGACGCTCCGTCAAGGAGGACCAACTACCTTTACTTATCATGCCTATTGCTGCCGACATGCTTGAGCCCGTGTTCCTTTAGAGCCCCATAGACCCGACAGCAGATATCTATGGAACATGGGACATACAGACAGACAAAAAACTTTTAATGATGTCCTGATAAGGCTGCCTTTAGAGCAGCACTGCGGGCACAACTCCGGGCGGTGCGGCTAGGCCTCCCTGTCCCCATATGGACATGGGAAACGCGAAAAAATAGCTGAGCCGAGATGGCATGCAGTCAGGGCTAGGCATCCCACTAACGAGACTGTGCAATATATCTTCGAAAGCTCACGGAACTGTCGAGTTCTTTCTCCGCTTTCTTATTAAAGGCTGTTAAAGCATCAGATAGATAGACGTTACGTTACGGCAGTATACGCAAGCTGCCCATCGTTCTCTATATATACAGCACAAGGTGTTTAATTCGTCTATCTCGATGCTTTGGGTGCAAAAGCACGTCTATTCTCCTTTACCCGGCGCTTCCTGTTGCGTAGAATAAGCTGATCTCACCTCGCGTACTTGGTTTTCGTCCAAGAAGCAAGGATTACGATGCGAAAAGTAATGAAAGCATGTAAAGTGCAAGTCCATGACTTAGGGGGCGGTCGCGCGCCACCCCGCTAGCTTAATTTAGTCATGATAACCATTGAAACCTGGAATATAAGGCAAGTAGCCAGGCGTTCTCTTTACATCAACTATTTTTTGCACCGAACACGTCCAGTTCTCTTCATCCAATTTATCCAATTCCATGGTATACTTCCCATGGTAATTTAAAGTGTCCCATCTAATATTCGTAAGCTGACCTACCGTACTCTATAGCTGGCCCTCGGCTAGAGTACGCTTCTACCTCGTGCCTTCACCAGAATTACCTAGGGTAATGCTCGATTAAATTTGGAACAACACGTGTCAATTCAAAAAGAAAAGGAGGAAAACCGCGGCTATAAGTCCAGTGTAAAAGAAACAAATTACGTTACAATCATTGAACACTTTCTCTGACATTTTGTTGTTCACAAAGCTTCACAACTTCATTCATTTTACTTGGACAACCTAACATATGCCTGAAGCGATCGTACTCAAAGTCACACATGCTTAATCACTTCAGCGATGTCTGTATTTACTGATCTACAAACGCCTCTCGCTACTCTGCGCTTCCACGTGCTCTGTGGCTATCGAACCCTGTTCCGGATAGCACCACACGCCTGTCCAAGTAGGATGCGCTTATTGATGGCCAGGCCAGCTATCTGGGTAATGAAACGTGACGCGTATGGCTTACGGCAGCGTGCCTTCATGATATTATGCAGAGTGTTTCGTGCTGCGCGATCTTCTCTTTTTCTCCGCCAGCTCCAGTGCTGTATAACACTAATCGTGTTTGAATATGCACGTTGATCGAATGATACTTGACTAATAATTTATTGTATGAATACATCTGTTTGCTAGTGATGCATTATAAACAGTAAATTACGGATTGTTCTGTTATTCCGCGACCCAGTTATCTTTATGTGACGTGCAAGGCTACTCATTAATACGTCTTGTATTCGATGTGCCCAACTTGTGTATTTCCTTTTCGCTCAGTGCCTCACCTGAGCCTCACAAGGCCTTAAAATAAATGAATAAATAAATAATAATAAATAAATAAATAAATAAATAAATAAATAAATAAATAACAGTTCGACGGACACCCTGTGTTAGCCATGGAAAAGGATTTCTAGAAGTTTGAACATACTGATCTGTTGCTACAGCGCTTATGCTGCTTCTATTCCGACTCGAAATGAGCGACTTCAATCTCGGCCGGTTATCCCAGTCCCACTTCAGGATGAAAGCGAAACGCTAGAGGCGCGAGCGCTATGCAATATCACTGCAAGTTCAATCACCTCAAGAGGTCAATCTTTTCGGTGCCCTCCACTACGACGTGACTCACAACCATACCGGGGTTACGCGCGTTACCCCCCGGCAATCACTATTGGGCCCAAACATCGGCTATGCTTATTTTAGCGCACCAACGGAGTATTCTATAGTGTCTACTGCACTCTGCTGCTGATACGATGCTCGCGCGATCGAATCCCGGCCGCAGCCATTGAATTTCGATGGGGCGAAATTCAACAGCCGCGGCCAGGATTCGAGGCCGGCGTACTGTGCTATGTCAGTACACGTTAAAAGAACTCCAAGAAGTCAGAATTTCCGAAGTCCTGCACCACGGCGTCCCTCATAATCATTTCGTGCTTTTTGGATGTAAAGCCCTAGAAATCAATCAATCATGACGTTTATTTTAGGGAGAAGCGCTGTGTGTGGCGACGGTTCCGTGTGATTTTAACGAGATGCGTCAATATGCTCGTGTTGCACAAAATCCGGAGTCCACGGCGGAAATTAGGTGTCTACGGCGGAAATAACCATGTGTAGCCACCGGCATGTTTTGCGAAACAACCACCACGCAAGCCTTCCGCCATGTCACGCGGACATCAATGAACAAAATTCAATTTCTCCAAAAATGAATTCCGCCAGAAATATCGTGAACCACGACCTCACGCATACACATATGGTAGCTCTAAGTGCAATCTCAACGTGTGAGAAAACGCCATTCTGTTACGAGGAGGCGATGCGAACAAAGCCGGATGACGCTGCAGACTTCAGTCTTTATGGAATGGGCAACTGCCGCGATTTTTCAGTGTCTATTAATTCCAGCCATATTTTCATTCTGGTCCGCCTCGGCCCTGCCATAATAGGTCCCAAGCTAGGTGGTTGAAAGTCCCTCAGTTTTTCTGAAAAGGAATTTTCAAAATTTTTAGCGCATTCCCGCGCGGGCCACACTCAATACCTTCAACGCTGCCTACCCGAGCAGGCGGGCTGTCAAAAGCAAAACGCTGATATTTCAGCGCTGAAATCGTCGCCGTCAGTTCAGAAGAGCTGGCATAACTCAATGAATCGTCGGATGAGATTGCCACTTCCATTTTTCTACCACCAGCTCACTATGTATGATGGGAGGGAGGCTGTGACGTCGCCGCTTACGCTGCCCGAAGCACCTACAGGGGTCAGTTTCGGTTTGAATACATCGTTCAATCGGTTATTTAAAATTACTGGTGAGTCATTGAGCAAACTGAGCCACTTTGCCTGCTGCAGGACTATAAGTACCATTGGAAAACAGCGACATCGCAATATGGGTGACACTGCTGTCATTACCTGTCCGTCCTTGTTCCGGCAATATATCATCAGTCACATGAAGTTGTGCAATCATGCAAATATGTGCGGCCACCTCTTGTATAATGGCACCTTCGGGAGACCTTTAAGTTAAATAGACCGAACTGAACTGAACTGGTGGTGAAAATAATGTGGTTGATCCCTCTGTCATAGGAATCGGTATTACACGAAAGTGAAACCTTTCTTCGTGAAGTTGTGGAATGCATAAGCGGCCATTTCGCAAATCGAGAAGCAGGGCACGGCTCGGGTACTGTGAACATGAGAGCACGTTTCATGAGAACATCAGCGGCACCTCGACATTTTTTACACGAGGGAAAGTTCTCGAACGAGTCACATTGCTGCACAAACAGTGAATTGCACGCGCGAGAGCCCTGCGCAAGGCTGCCATAAACAAGGAGCGTCCGCAAACGGTACATCTTGCAAGCGCAACCGAACGGGTTGTCAGCGGATAGTTTTGTGAAAACACAGCGAACTGCAACGAAAGGCCAATCATTCGCTTGACGACGGCCTCCTTGCGTTCCTGTAGCAGTGCGCGTCGCATCTCGACGCACCTCACTAGGCAAGAAAGGTTTTGTAGCGGCCGCGTTCGTACTTCGCCCGAGGAACGCACCGTCACGACGCCGCCACGCCGCTAACTTCCGCGGCAGTCGACGCACGAAGACTACCGAAGCGTTGACTACCGGTCCGAATCAGCATAACAACCTGCTTCGCTCTATGTGTCGTTCCTAGATGGTTGTACCACCGCAGCGAACGTAAGCGAACCAAGAGGGCAGTATAAGGGAGGCGATGTTAAATTAAGAGTAACTTTGCTTTGCAGTATAAGGGAGGTGATGTTAATTTCACTCGTTTAGCGCTATAGTTCACTGTACCAATGACCTTTACTTTAACCGTACCAAAATTCAATGCAACTTATAAAGTGCTGGAGAGAACATATAAGGCCCATCTGTTCCCCTAAAGAGCGATGTTGCGGTGGTGTATCGGTGAAGGTGGGTTCGCGTCCGACTGGGTGGCACTTCATTGTGAATATTTGTTAATTTTTTCATTGATCCACTTCCATTACTGAAGTACGTCACTTATTTCCTGGTGGACCCCGGAATAAAACACTTTCGTGTTAAAACCACCGGAGTTCCCTTTTAAGAAGCGTCCTTGAACGTTTCGTGCTTCAACCGAAACTCTTCGCCTGTTACTGTAACATAGCAAATGACCTGTGAAAAAGGCTGGTCTCCAGCCGAAACATCAGAATAAATCCTAAATAATATGTTAGTCACTGTGACTTTCTGATCGTATATTTATTCCGATAGCCAAGAAATATATATATATATATAAAGTATGAGACGTAGCACTTCAATAATATTTCATTTATTTGTCGACGTTTCGGTCATGCTCTAACCGAAACGTCGACGAATAAATGAAATATTATTGAAGTGCTACGTCTCATACTTACATTCATGCGGCAGGCGAAGCTGGCTACTTCGCCAAACTGTATATATATATATATATATATATATATATATATATATATATATATATATATATATATATATATATATATATATATATATATATATATATATATGTGTGTGTGTGTGTGTGTGTGTGTGTCAGAAAGTTCTTCCTGGCTATCGGGATAAATATACTATCAGAAAGTCACAGTGACAAACATATTATTAAGGATTTATTCTGACGTTCCGGCTGGAGACCAACCGAAACGTCAGAATAAATCCTAAACAATATGTCTGTCACTGTGACTTTCTGATAGTATATATATATATATACCGAGAGGGAAGGGGGTCAAGGGCTCGTTTTATTTGTTACAAACAATTGAATGAAACAACAGACATTGAAGCCTAGGAAGCCTTTCCTAGGCTTCAATGTCTATTGTTTCCTTAAGTTGTCTGTAATATCTCTCTCTCTCTCTCTCTCTCTCTCTCTCTCTATATATATATATATATATATATATATATATATATACACTGTCCACAAAATTGCTATCGCAAGAGCAAGACAGCAAAACCTTCGCCCACATTGTTTAGAAGAGCTGGGTTTAAAGTACCACACCAAATCGTGTCACTTAACGACTCAACGAAGGTCGTGTATACATGAACTTGGCCAGTCATCCGAGATGGTGACCATATGAATCACTGTGTGTTTTGTAATCACAAGGTTGTCGTCGCACTGATTATGAAATGAAGGAGATGAATATACGTACTCCTTTCTAACGATACTTTTGATAAGCTAGAGCTTGTTTGCTGACTAAGCTTCACAAAGGGGAATGGCTCGCCGAATTTTTAGCTGGGTCGAGATCTTATTAACTAACTGAAAATTTTTGCGTTCCCATTCTGTCTGGGGTACCCGAACGCACTGCTGTTCGCCCCCTCCTTCTTCTAATCTACATTATTTAACTGCCAAGAGCGGTAACCTACGAAACACGCATCTCCAGAGATTGCACCCCGTATCTTCTTGTCAGTGACCTCGAAAACGTATCGAAGTACCTTCCTTTTACGGGGATGTTTGTCATATTCAGCGCTGCTGTTCTACATGGCTCGTGTGCATGAACACCAGTAAGGCTTTGTACATTTGATCACACTGTCCACCCAACAACATGTTAGAGTGTGTGCATTTACTAAGTCTGCTAATCTACTAGAGACGCATATCCCTTTAATATTTGACGGGATTTCAGGAGATTAAACTGCTACATGATTACTTTTATTTATTTATTTATTTCAGACATACTGCCAATCCCAACGGGGATTTTTGCAGGAAGGGCATACACATAAGAATATACAAGTGTGTACATTTCAGAGATAATAATTTGAAACAATTATAACAAGTTATACGTAAAAGTCATTTAACAAGCACACATGGTAGACATAAAGAATGCGTTTATACAGTTACAAGAAACGCGTCATGGGGAAAAAAAAACAAAAAACAATAATGATAACAGTAGTTTATACCTAAAAGAAAGAAAAAAAGAAAAAAAAACCATGTAATGCGTACATATGTCGTTAAAGGATGAAAATAATGTCATTACACAAAGCAAAAACGGCAAAGTTAGTACTATACAAACAATTCAATATTGGGAAACAGATAGGTGTTTTTCAAGAAGTGACAGGAAGTTATTTTCGTTTTTACAGGTAGTTATGTGTGTAGGCAGACTATTCCACACCCTAATGGCTTGTGGAAAAAAAGAGAATTTAAAACAGTCAGTTTTGTATCGGTATTCCTGAAGAAATTGGGGGTGCTTATGGCGCGAAGGTCTAGTTTTTTGGGTAGAAAAGGTATTTGTTTCTATCAATGCGAAGCATATTGTGAAAAAGTTGAAACAGCATTTTCTGGCGAGCAAGTTCGGCACGGTTACGGAGGCTCGGTATTCCTGCTTCTAGCATTAATTCGGAGGGGGAGTCAGATGTGCGGTATTTATTAAAGATAAACCTGACTGCTTTCCTCTGCACGTTTTCTAGTTTATTTATTAAGTTTTTTGTGGATGGGAACCAGACGACGTTTGCGTACTCAAGTACTGGTCTGACGAATGTGTTGTAGGCAAGTAGCTTTGTTGAATGCGGTGCTGAAGGGAGGCGCCTTTTCAGAAAAAAAAGCCTTTTATTGCAGATGACGTTACGGGGTTTATGTGTGCCTCCCATCTGAGGTCATCAGATATGATTAGTCCTAGATACCTGTGTTCCTTAACTGGAGTTAGTTGAGTGTTTCCGATGGTGTAGGAAAATTCAGATGTAATGTTTTTTCTGGTTATTCTAAGTAAAGCCGATTTACCTAAATTTAATGACATCTGCCACTGTGCACACCATTGACATACGGACTTTAGATCGTTTTCGAGGACTAGGTGGTCATTGCGACAATTAATTTCTTTGTATACTATACAGTCATCGGCAAAAAGCCTTATGTTAGTCTTGATAGATGCAGGTAGATCATTTATAAAAATGAGGAATAAAATGGGAGCCAGAACACTGCCCTGAGGTACACCTGACGTAACTTGGGTTGTTTCAGATTTTTGGTGATTAATTTCGACAAACTGTGCTCTGTTTGATAGGTAAGCGCTAATCCAGTCGCTAACTGGCCCTTACCTAATACTGCTTCGATTTTTATGATTAGTTTTTTATGTGACACCCGATCGAATGCTTTGGAGAAGTCAAGTAGTATAAGATCTATCTGTTTTTGATTGTCAATTGCTTGTGATATTTCGTGTACTAATTCGGTTAATTGGGTCACTGTAGAAAGGCCTTTGCGAAACCATGCTGGAGTGGTGATAGGATGAGTTTTTCTTCGAGATACGTAGTAATGTCTTTAAGGATGATGTGTTCAAGCAACTTGCATGTTGTACTGGTTAATGAAATAGGACGGAAATTAGAAGCATCAGTTTTGTTACCTCCTTTATGAATTGGTATTACTTTAGCCATTTTCCATTCGCTTGGTAGAGAGCACGTTGTTAATGATTTGTTAAATATTAGGAATAAATATTTTGCCATCCATTCCGCATACCGCCTTAAAAATTCGTTAGGTATGTCATCAGGTCCGGCTTTCTTTTTGCAGTCTAATTTTAAGAGTAAATTAAATATTCCTGCCTCATTTAAGGATATATCATCTATTCTATCAGAACTGTGGGAGTGAATATGGCATGGGATCCTATCATCATTAGTGAAAATAGACTTAAAGTAATTGTTCATTAAGTTCGCTCTTTCTTTACTTTCTTCTTGTGACATAGTGTCAGAATTACGAGGATTAGTGTAGGACTCTTGAGTAATCTTTGTCCACCTTGGATTCTTGAATGTGTGCTGACTAATATTACGCTCTAAAATGATATTTCTTGGGCAAAACATGTAGTGAGGTTGTCAATACAGCTAAGAAAGACCTTGGTGACCATCGCCGTGCTGACTTCATGGCGCATTGGTTTTTAAAGTTAGTCGCCTATAAAGTTGTCATTGGACCGAAATTTTAATATGCCTTTTCCTTATACAAGCATTGTCTGTCTGATATCACTATAAGGCTGTTGAATCTTATAATAACAGTTCCGCAGAGTCTGTTCTCTGATATCAGTGCAAATCTAAACTGGAGCTATTACATTTGGCCTCTCGTGTCGCATCTCCGGCCTGTGCATCTGTCGCTTGTTCCACGTGACAGCCAGCAGGCCCATATGGCTTTTCGTGCGGCTCAGACTCGTGAGTTTCTGGATCATATCCAAATATCCAGTGCATGCTTGAGTCACACCTGATTTTATTTTGGTCAATCCATAGCTCAGCTATTGTCTACGCAGGCCGGAAGGAATATAATAACCGTCGTCGGCCTCAATCCCACGATCGTTAAGGAGCTGTGACATCCGCTCTCTGACTTCCAAAGGGCCAGCATTCGGGCCTATCCTTATCCTCGTAACTTTCATTCAGAGTGCAACGTCGGAATGCGCAACGCCGGGCCTTCTCGCATCTTAGATATGTTAGGGACGAACCTCGCTCGACTTGCTTCATAGATGCCGCTCAGTACGGCCGCTCAACCGGGTTCGCTGCCGTTGCCATCGATCACATGGATTCAATCCACAAATCCACATCTCTAAGGGATCTATAGTCCCTCGAGGACCGAGAAGGCGGCAACAGCTCTAGCCCTCTTGGATGATAGTAAGCCTCAAATCTACGCAGACACTAGATCAGCGGTTATGACCTTTGCTTCTGGCCCTGTCTTCGTTAAGTCTCTAAAATTCACCAAGTGGCATGAACCGCACTGTAAACTCTCCAGGTCTCAGGCATACCCCAGTTTAGCTTCTTCGGCCTTATTGCTCCGGATGCTTTCGAGTCGATCTTCCCAGAGTGCGGGTCCATTAGCAGCTTAGAACACACGCTGTGGGGGTGACCCTCTTTAAGAGGGCCCAATCAAGTCACACAGGAGGAGTGGAGAGCTGCCATCAAGAGTTGTGATCTTCCACAACTCCGGGTTGTCCAGCGAGCCCACGATGCGGCGATGAGGCTAGGCCACCATGTGCGCATGCGGGAACTGCCCGCAGTGCAGCGCTAAGCTGTCTGTGTGTCTGTAATCGTGATGTAAATGATAAGGATAGGATGGTGGCGTTCTCATCACCTATCAATAATTTTAGCCACGCATCGCACCTTTCTGTGTCAATTTCGCTTTCCCCCGAATGAACGCTTGTGTTTACTGTGCTGCTTTAGCCGTCG